>APFE030125603.1:0-12596 GCA_000404065.3 Pinus taeda | reverse complement strand
ATAAACAAAATTATTATTTATTCACATTATTAACATTATCAACATTATGTTTTGTTTAGTCACATTATCAACGTTATTTATTTATTATCCCTACCGCAACGCAAGATAGGTATTACGAATTCTATCATACCTCCAATCCATATATAATCCAATATTAATGAGAAAAAAAAAACATTAAGTAAATATTAATCCAACATATCAACATACCATTGGACGCAACGACTAATACATATGGTCTAAATACATTGATTACAATATCGAATTTCCGGTTTACAGTCTAGATTATTCTATTATAAATGTAAGGGTCATCATTTATTGGCTTCATTAATATGATGGGAGATCCCTCCTTACTGTTCGCTGACGGTCTCAGTACTTGCGCGCTCAAATTGTCAAGTCTCTACCCAGATTTCAATCTAGCTATCTATTTTATTGGAACCGGCAATTAATTTTCTAGCTTTGTCATGGTACGTGGCATGGGCAGGCTCGTCCTCTACAATTGTGCGTCTTGGGTTTCTCATGGCATCGAAGGTGTTCAACCCGGGTTCCCAATCCTATGGTTGAGCTCCTTTTGGATGGTTATTCATTCCTGTTTGCTAGGTTTTTGCCACATTTGGCTCTACCTCCCTTCTCGACGCCCGACAATTTCCCTTCCTCCTCACGCAGGCAGTTTTGGCTTGTAGGTTTCGAGCTTCAATCTGGCTTAAAAGTGTTTAGGAGCAGGGTTATGGGGTTGTCCCTCCATGGGGTGTATAAATGGTTCGAGGAGCTTGAACGATAAGTTCTTTTTGTTATTTACTTCTTCAACAGTCCATTATCTCTGCCCTGTTTCAATAGCTTGCTACTAACACTATTGCCAAACTCTTCGTTTGTAGGAGTACCTGCTGTGGGAGTGGTGTTATGCTTTTCTTCTCAACCCTTCGACATTCGAGGAAGTTCGGGTAAGATCTATAGTTTCGACAGAGAGGAAATTCCTCAGATTTGTTTTGGCTACATGCATCGGCTCTCATGAGGTACTCTACCTAATGATCTTCGAGAGCAACATTAATTTTTGGTATACTCCGGGCTACGTCACCTACCGTAGATGCTTCATGGATCTGTGAAACTCGTTTAATGCCCTTTCGATGGGGACAATTTTTAATGTAATGTGGCCCACCACATCCCTAGCATTGCACTGGGGGTCTCGTTGTCCCTTCATTATCAATTTTACCAGATTGCTCACTGAATCTAGATTCAGTGAGTGGCTTCAATCTAAACTGGTTTTTATGCAGATTTCTGTTGTTTTTCCCTTTAGAAAATCCTTTGCTATTATTGCCACGGCTTCCCTAATTGCCCAAAAAAGTCTTATTCCCCTTTTTGTTAGCCCACTTCTTTCCTAGAACTTCTCCCTTCTGCTTGCTTTGCTGATAGCACATCCTGGCCTTTCGTATAACCTCATCCATCTTTTTTGGGTTATCAAACTCAATTCTTTCCCTCATTTCCAAGGGTAAACTGCTGACAAATCACTGTATCTTAGCATTCTCCTCCCATATGTAAGGTACATATCGGAGTAAAGAGGTAAATTGGGTGATAAACTCATTCATTATTTGTTGTCCAAGCCGCAGGTCGTGAAATTCTTTTGCTTTCTCATCATAAAATCGCTCAGTCAAATATCTTTCCTTGAAATATTTTTGGAACTTTTAACAAGTTATACTTTGTTCATTAACCCCTCATACAATCTTGACCTTCTCCCACCACAAAGTGGCCTTCCCTTGCAATTGAAAAATTGACAGCCGCGCTTTAAGGTTGTGATCATATTCATATAATTGGAAATATTTATTCATGTTGATCAGCCAAGCTTCGGCTGCCTCCTCCAGCTCTCCATTGAAAAGTGGTGGTTTTATTTTTCGAAACTCTCCTTGTAATTCTATCTGCTGTCTTTTCAATGTTGGGTGTTCGGAGGCATTATCTGACTTCTCCTCTCAATTTTCTTCCCTGCCTTCTGTTTCTTCCTGTTCCACATGGTAGCCTTGTTCTTTTGACCCTCGTACTTGTTCAAGGTTGGGGTTCGGCTGGCGCTGATTCTGCTTGTCAGACAAGCTTTTCATAATTTTTTCCTGTTCCATCGTTAATATTGCATTGTCCTCCCGAAGGCGGGCCATCTCATTTTTCAATTCCTAAACATTATCTAATATCGTAAGATTGGTGTTGCGAGCCTCCTCCCCTAACTATACCCATATTTCAGGATTATTTTTAGGAAAGGTTGCAGGTTCTACGCCTGCCACATTCCTGTGTGGAACACTGTCTGTTCTTCTCATAATCAACTGTTATCCTGTTTCCTATTCTCAACAAGTTAGTGGGTTAACAACACGTTGGAAAACAAAAAATAAAGGTGAAAATTGATTGTTCTTGCTTAGTTTATTTGCCAGAGGCCTCAGTTTGGTAACCTGGGCTATGATACCACTTGTCATACCTCCAATCCATATATAATCCAATATTAATGAAAAGAAAAACATTAACAAGTAAATATTAATCCAACATATCAACATATCATTGGATGCAATGACTAATACATATGGTCTAAATACATTGATTACAATATTGAATTTCTGGTTTACAGTCCAGATTATGCTGTTCTAAATGTAAGGGTCATCATTTATTGGCTTCATTAATATGATGGGAGATCCATCCTTACTGTTCGCTGACGGTCTTAGTACTTGCGCGCTCAAACTGTCAAGTCTCTACCCAGATTTCGGTCCAGCTATCTATTTTATTGGAACCGACAATTAATTTTTTGGCTTTGTCATGGTACGTGGCATGGGCAGGCTCGTCCTCTCCAGCTATGCATCTTGGGTTTCTCATGGCATCGACGGTGTTCGACCCAGGTTCCCAATCCTATGGTTGAGCTCCTTTTGGATGGTTATTCATTCCTGTTTATTAGGTTTTTTCCTAATTTTGCTCTACCTCCCTTCTCAGTGCCTGACAATTTCCCTTCCCCCTCACACAAGTGGTTTTAGCCTGCAGGTTTTGAGCTTCAATCTAGCTGAAAAGTGTTTAGGAGCAGGGTTATGAGGTTGTCCCTCAATAGGGTGTATAACTAGTTCGAGGAGCTTGAACGGTAAGTTCTTTTTGTTATTTACTTCTTCAGTAGTCCATTATCTCTGCCCTATTTCAATAGCTTGCTGCTAACACCATTGCCAAACTCTTTGTTTGTAGGAGTAGTACCTGTTGTGGGAGTGGTGCTACACTTTTCTTCTAAAGTCTTCGACGTTTGAGGAAGTTTGGGTAAGATCTATCAGTTTCGACAAAGAAGAAATTCCTCAGATTTGTTTTGGCTACATGCATCCGTTGTCATGAGTTACTCTGGCTCTTGCTTCGGTTTTTGAAGCGTTTAATGTAATTTAATAACTTGTATATGTTAATATTTCTAGGCGTATGACTATCTCTGCTTAGAAGAGGTATACATGAATATTCTTATGTTTAGGCTAGAGTTTTCATCCAATTGCAGGTCCTAATCCTAGGGCCACACCTGCAAACTGCTTAATGTTTGGTTTTTGGTGAAATATTTGTAACTCTTTGGCTACAACTTACAATCTTGTTTTTTTTTTTGGACAGACATCTTTATATTCGAGACCGTTCAGGTCTTCGTTTAAGCTATAGACTCTGCTCTCTCTTTAGTTATAAATCTTGGACTTTTAGTTCGATGTGTGAACAGTTTGTTGGTTATCCTTTGAATATAAATCTGGTTTTTTAATTACGATATGTGAATTATTTGTTGGTTTCCTCTGAAAGTAATACTGGACTTTTGATTACAATAAGTGAATTGTTTACTGGTTATCTTTAGAATGTAAATCTAGTCTTTAAATTACGAAATGTAAACTGTTGGTTATCCTTTAAAATTTTCGTTGCTGTTATTGCTCGTTTGTGTACACTTTGAGTGACTAGCTTTGTTGCGTGAATCCCCAGGTTGGAATTTCCATGTTTATCATTATTTTTCAACCATACGACTGTGATTAATGATGGTATTCACTTTTGTTTTTGATTTAAAGTCTTGAAGCTCTAAATAACCCGAATAGGGGTTACTCTGCCAGTGTCTTTTCACTGCGGGGTTTCCAACCTGTTTAGGGTTATAAGTGACCTACAGGGTTTGAGCTTATTTAATAATCCCTCCTTGGCATGCTAGGCCAGTGCAGCTCTATGGTTGTTTCTCTTATATCTCTTGGCCAATACGACTCTTTAACCAAATCTTCGCTTCGGTATTTTGTGGTTTACCACTACAAGATTACTCATTTCCCTTATTCTTGGGCTCATATTATTAGTAAATTTTCCTTTTAAATTAAAGAACTTGGATAGGCTAACATTGGTCTAATTTCTATTCTTTTAATCCTAAATCTTAACCTATTCCATCCTGACAGTGATGCTACTGTGAAATAATTTCAATATTGAAAAACTTGTGCAAATAATACTTGTACTGCTTGTATAACCAGAAATCCGATTAACGAGTCCTAAACAGACATTAATAATTATGTTGTTAAAGACATCTAGTATTAGCTGCTAAGTCTTTGGTAAATAAAATTCATATTATAACCCTACTACTACTATTCTCCAGTTTTCATACAAGCATTAAGAACTCAACAACTTCCCTTCCATACACAGTTAAAAACATGTAAAATAATTTGGTACTACAGATTTGTTCCAAGAGGGTGCTAGTTACCGGAGTTAATTCAAGAAAAGAACTCCGTAGAAGTCACCTTTGCTTTTCTGCTGGTTGTCAACCTCCCGTTTGTGAGATCTATGCTTTAGGACCAAATCTCCCCCCAAGCTTACTTGCAAGACCTCTGCCTTCTGCAAGTTTTCCACACACTATGCTCATGCTATCTAGTCATCACCATATTTAGCAATCTTTTCCCCCTTGCCGTATGACCTTTCAGTACAGTTATTCCTCCCCCCACTCCTTTTTCTTTTGGAGCATTTCACAGTTAGGGGAGGTAGTTATTCCTCCCCCCCTCCTTTTTCTTTTGGAGCATTTCACAGTTAGGGGAGGTAGTTAGGGTTTTTCTGGCAATTACCTTTTTCAACTTCTTCCATGAAAAGTTAACAGATCCGCTAGTACTCAAAACACTTCTTATCTACAATAATCCACAATATTGTTGAACATAAACAAATAATAATAACAATAATTATTCAGTTTGTTCTTACTGTAGTAAAAGTAAAAATAAAATACTTGCAGTTTATTATAAACATTACACATTCAAAAATGCTTTGAATCTGAAATAATTTTTAGTCGACCAAAATTCAAAAATAAATTTGCAATGTGAACTTTATAAAATAAATAAATTTATTTTTTTAATTATATTAATTCGAATTTTTTAAATTTGTGATTGGTGAAGAGAGCTCGAGTCGTATTTGGTATTTGGTGGAACGTATTTCGCATTCTAAAATGCTTTGAATCTGAAACAATTTTAAATAAAAAACAAATTTGCAATGTGAACTTTATAAAATAAATAAATTTATTTTTTTAATTACGCCCGGCTGAAATGAACTCCCCCAGATGCTTTTCTGTCTTAATCTTACCTGTCAGAGCTTTTGTTAGACGATAGAACAAAAATCAGCAGTCTGATTTAATAAAAATATTTTAAAACATTAAAAACCTTAAAAATATTTTCACTTTCCACTTAAAATCTATGCGGCCAGGTCAGGTTGGTTTGGAGACACATAATTACGGCTTGTTGGGAACCGACGGTAGAGAAGAAATTACTGCGCCAGTATTATAAAACAAAAACATGGCATAACGTTCAAAGGTCGTGCATTTATTTGGTAGAGGAAATAAACGCCCGGACTTTGGTAGAGGAAATAAACGCCCGGACTTTGCCACCATTTCTCGACTGATCATCTGCCACACCACCCCGTCTTCTCTGCTCCAAACCGAATTTAATATTTAGGGTTGAAGTTGTTTGTGCTTTAAATAATAATGCATTACCTTTCTCTGTTTAGTTGGAATACATGCAGTCCCTCTCTCTGTTTAGTATTGTGTGTTTGACAAAACGTTTGTAAGTGAAATTATGGCGTCTCACTCCATCGCACAGACTGAATGGAAATTATCTATTCTTGAAGGTGAACGCCACAAACTAAATGGCAATGTTAAGGGCATTGCACTCCTTTCGACAGATCCCTCTGCATATTTCAGATCGGATGGGGTTGCAGTGTGGGGAGCACATTAATTTATGTTTTCCCATTTATTAAATTATCTTTAAATCAAAGATATTGTACACTATAGTTTTATCGTATTTGCTTTGAAGTCAATGATATTGTACACTATAGTTTTGTGTTTTGTGTTATTTTCTTTTCAGGATTTTGTACACTATTGCACTCTATAGTCTTGAAATAACTCTTATTGTAACAAATGTATTCTTATATGAAATACTATTCCGATTGAGAGCTTAGTCTCCGAGATCGGTCTCTTTTATTTTATTCCTATCAAAATTATCTTCAAGCCAAAAGATTATTGAAATGTTTGTGTTTTAATTGAATTTGCACTCATTCTTTCTTTTTTGTTGGAGTCCATGCGGCACCTGAGTGTTGTGTAGGTTGGATGAAATTTATGTACATAAAAAAAAAGGCTCCGTGTCATTCAATCGGACGATTAAATGGAAATTGTTCTTGAGGGTCAGCGCTACAGAGAAAATGGCATTGCCATCCTTTAGACACATCCTTTAGATTGGGCGTAGTTGCAGTCTGGGGAGTACATTGATTTCTTTTCCCATTTACTATTTATTTTAGTGCTACCTCGGATTATCAAATGTTTATTCTCCGTAGGGTTTTATATCATTTTCAGGCGTTCCAGCATTTTCATGTAGTTATATTCTTCTTTATTCACTTTATTCTTTTATGTGAATATGGAGTAATATAACTCTCAGCATTGCATGCATTGGAAATACAGCCTTTACTTCATGAGCTGCCTTGCCATTTTTAGCGTTTCGTGGATCTCATCTATTTGCTATCTCTCTACCGTTTCTTTTTTTTCAGCTGCCTCGTCCTTTTTTCTACTGTTTCTTTTCTCTCTCTTTTGAGATACCTTACATGTAATATACAATGGAGGATATGGGCAGAAGCCAATGTTGCAAAACTCTGTGAGAAGTAAAAGGAAAGCGTGTAATGCGGGGAGAAGTAGATAAACAGTATTTTGTCAATTTTGTCCTAGACAGTTTTTTCATATCAGAAGTTTTTAAGGATCTGGTTAGCAGAAGTGTCGGCATGGATTTCTTATATTTATATATTATATTTTTAAAATAATATTAATTTCAAAAAATAACATTGATTTTGTACATTATTTTTGCATTTCAATGTAATCACAAAGCAAAGAAACAAACATCTTCTATCAAAGTTATGGTAAATATGGTCCCTGCAATTGTAATCGGAATGAGTGGGTACTTTGCATCAGTTGATTTTTTATTGCCGAATACATTATTTTATCATATATTCCTAATGCCATCATGTTACAATGACGGTATGAAATTTTTATTTTTATTGCCCAATACATAATTTTAATACATATTTCCTAATACCATCATGGTACAATGCCGGTATGAAAGAAGGAACCACTATCTCCACTGTCCGATTTCAAATCAAATGTACTTAATTGGATTGAATTTGTGATTGAGCGATTACCACTAATTGATGTGAAATTGGGAAAGGTGCTCACGGAAAGCCGCATGTTCAACGGGGGCTCTCTAAGGATTGCAGATACGCTGCGCAGCCTTTCCAATATACCGTGGGAAGGATGGGAGGAGTAATGAGGGCTCTCTAAGGATTGCAGAGAACTGTTGATACAGTTTTTCCAATACATTCCTGGCGAATAATGTAAAGTGGAATAGCTATGAATGTAAGTATTTTGTTATTGATTATTGAATGAATGGAGTAATTAGGAATCCTAAATATTGATATGGATTATATATATATATATATTTTAAATTGAATTCGGATTATTAGAAAAAAAAAACATATATAGATATAGATACACACTATTTATCATAGGATTGAGGTTTGGATTAATGATGTGTTCAGTTGATTTTAAGTAAAATATTAATATCGAACAAAAAACAACCGTCTGATTTAATAAAAAATATTTTACAACATTAAAAACCTTAAAAATATTTTCACTTTCCACTTGAAATCTATGCGCCCAGGTCAAGTTGGTTTGGAGATACATAATTACGGCCTGTTGGGAACCATGGCATAACGTTTAAAGGTCGTGCATTTATTTCGTAGAGGAAATAAACGCCCGGAAGTTGCCACCATTTCTCGACTGATCATCTGCCACACCACCCCATCTTCTCTGCTCCAAACCGAGTTTAATATTTAGGGTTAAGCTACAGTTTCATGGCGAACCTTGAAATTACTTCCTATGTAAAGTGTACAACGTTGATTTTTTTCACTATGAACTGTACAACGCAGTAAACAATATCTGATACTTTTCTCTATAGCTATTATTTTACAATAAATGTAGTTTCAAGCTATAGCTATTAGTGTATGTGCGCTGGATTGTGTTACTGTACTGCGTACAATTTATTGATTTAGTAATGTACTGTGTGTATAATCTCATAAATCCATGTTGAAGTGCAGATATCTTCAAGAATTTACACTTTGGGACCACTGTACTGCTCTACAGTCTTAAGTAAGTAATAGTTTTTTTCTTTTTTTTATCTGCTTTATGATCTATTTTGTTTGTTTTCCTGCTTTTGATTTAATCAGAGCTGAGATTAAGCAGGTGCTTCGTAGCAGATAAGAGTTTGTAGCAGATAAGAGTTTTATAAGGGAAAAATAATACTGTTACGTATTATGATGCCATGTACCAGACATCATGGACCCTGATACTAGGGTTGAATATATATCCCAGAGAACTAAGTCTATCATGAAAAGTAATGGTCTTTTAGATTTCATATCATAAGATCTAAAGTGAAAATCTGCAATGCCCAATGTGATTGATACTTGTTCATAACTCAAACCATACTGTCTGTCAATATATCCGAGAAGGATATATATGGTCATGTCATCCCATTGCAATATTATGTAATGAACACGTTCTTTAAAGTATCCGCACATTGTCTAAGTTGCGGCACAATGTTGGTCAATCCTACTGCGGTCTGTTAAGATACTATTCGAAATAAACCATTTCCATTATAATTTATACTACCAAACAATCTTCAAGAACATAGAGACTAACTAATAGGCTATTTAGTATTATCATTCACCCTCTCCTCGCTTTTTTTGAGTGACCTTGATGGATCCTCTCGAGAAAGGTGATTTGGCTTAGTGCTTACGGTTATTATGAGTGAAATCATAAACAGATAAATTGTGACACTCAAAAATTCTCTGAAGCCACAGTGAGAAGGTAGGCCTACTGCCTAATCCCGAGCTGTGGCAGAACAAAAATCTTAAAATATTGAGAATTCTTTTGTTTTTCTTTAAATTTGTACTATTTGATTAATTGATATCTGAATTAGCGTTAAAAAAATCAGTCTCAGAAAGGGTATGAAAACTGGAATCGGGGAAAATCTAAAAACTTAGCAAAATTTCCCAGTAGTAAGCAATGCATATATATCATATATTTTCAAATAAATTAAAAATCAGGGGAAATGTTGTTTTCCAAAGCTTTTCATATCCCTATTTTGTTTTTCTTTGTTGAAACTGTATCCATATTTCTTTGTGTTTCATGGTCAGGAACATGTATTGTTGTTTGAAAGAGGTAGGAACTTAGATTTTAACGATGCAGAGTTTTGAATTGTTACCAACATTTTGAATTGACACTCCACCTCTCATAAGGGATCATATTGTGGCCGTTGGTCCTCTAATGATAGGTGGAATGTCCACTCAACTTGCTGGGAATGTTTCAAAACTCTGACACTCTTAAAATCCAATATTTCTGTAAAACTATGAACTGTGAAATCAACATACTCAAAGAATTCATTTTATTATAAGAACTTACTAGGCTTGTGTTAGGATTAAAATTTAACTCTCTGCTTCTTCCCTTTCCTGGCCTTTGATGAACCTTTTGATACATTATAGATGGATTGCTGGATTATTTGGATTCCTAGGAGGCCATATGGAAATTCATTTTTGTTCATTTCTATGTCTAATGTTTACAGTAATTTTTAGCAAGTGTGCAGGATCAACTGAACACCGGACCCTGGATCCAGTAATATACACTCTTGTTTTGACCTGAATTTAGTTTTCCTTTTTTTCTTTGTGATCTGTAGGTTTCGAAGAACAAGTAAGAGTTTAGCAAATATGGATATAATGCAGATGGACCGGAGAACGTCGACACTGCTTGGGGCAGGATTCTGCACAATGTTGACGACGATGCATTTTACAGTTCAGCTGCTATCCCAACACTTGTTCTATTGGAAGAATGCCAAGGAGCAGAAGGCCATTATTATTATCATATTAATGGCTCCCATATATGCCATTGATGCATTTGCTGGCTTAGTAGATATTGAAGGAAGCAAAATCTACTTCATGTTCTTGGATTCAATTAGAGAGTGTTATGAGGGCTTGGTAGGCTCTCTTATCCATAGCACCTCTTGTAAGCCTTGTGTATACACACATACAGACAGACCTTTGCTAGAACAGAATAGATTTTACCCAAGGAAGTAGTTTTCTGTCCTCCATTTGCTTGAATTTCTTTCTCGAATCTTTTGGACTAGGAGCCAGCAATGGCTTTCAGTGAGTTGAATGATGGGACGACTCTTTGAAGCATGGTTGAATTTTATTTTAATTGAATTCACATTGATTTGCTCTTCAATTCTTTAACGAAAAGGAGTATTTTAATTGGTTGTGTCAGGTGATTGCGAAATTCTTGGGGTTGATGTATAGCTATTTGAATATCTCCATGAGCCAGAAAATAGTCCATGAAATTCGTGGCGTTGATGTATAGCTATTTGAATATCTCCATGAGCCAGAAAATAGTCCATGATGGGATCAAGGGTAGAGAGATTCACCATTCATTTCCCATGACACTTTTTCAGGTACATTACATTTTGTTGCAGTGCATTTTTGTTTTTATACCCAAGATCCTACATCAATAACTAGCAGCAGCTTTGTTGTGTTCCTCAAAACCATGGGTGCAAGAAATGTGAATTGGCATCTTGTTGATTACCATAAACAATCATGTTAAGTAGGAAATACTTTTATTTGGTGTCCATTTTTCCAACAATCTGCTGACAAGCTATCTTCGCTTTACAGCCACGCATAGTGCATCTGGATCATCATACACTGAAGCTTCTTAAATATTGGACATGGCAATTTGCTATCATAAGACCAGTTTTGTCAATTTCAATGATAGTTTTCCAATTGCTTGGCCTATCTACTGGATGGATCAGTTGGGTTTTCTCAATTATATTGAACATTTCTGTATCCCTGGCCCTTTATTCTCTGGTCGTTTTTTACCATGTCTTTGCCAAGGAGTTGGAACCCCACAAGCCCATGGCTAAGTTTTTGTGCGTCAAAGGAATTGTATTCTTTTGCTTCTGGCAGGTTCGTCATGTACCAAAATGTTTTGATACCGTATATTAGACCTGTGAAACAAAAACATAATTTACTCTTATTTTGGAGAAAAGCAAGTATAATAGCATTTCCTTGCCCTGCCTTGCATGTATTCTCTTGTTATAGGCTTCTCTTATCCAGGTTTTAGCATTCTAAACCATTAATAATTCTTCCTTTGTTTTTAGGGAGTTGTACTTGACATACTGGCCTCTGCCGGTATTATCCGCTCCCACCATTTCTGGCTTGAAGTGGAACACATTCAAGAGGCTTTGCAAAATGTGCTGATCTATTTGGAGATAGTGGTATTTTCTGTTATGCAACAATATGCATACCATGTTCACCCATACACCGGAGAAGTTCAGGAGTTGTTTAGAAAGGGAAGGAAGGCAGATTGACAAACTTGACCATAGAAATTATTTAAATATCCTAAAAGATATAAGCTCAATAGTGAAGAACAATTTTCAGGGTTTTTTTTAGTTGGCATACATTGCCAATTTTGTCATGTTTTTTCAAAATTTTTAACACATCTGATAGAGATAATAGTTTTGAAGGTTGAACGATCGATCAATGAGTTATATTTATATGTATTGATAGTTATGTAGTTGATATATTTATGTTGAATTTACATGTATTCTTTGTTGTTTTGTTTAATTTTTTTCTATATATATTTATTCTAGTCTATCCAGTTATTAATTCATCATACCAAGTATTGTCCGACACTGTATTTGTCTTTTCATTTTGCGATGTTCTCTGAAAACTTCAGAAATATCTTGCAATCTAGGTGTGCATAGAAAAATTCTTATCAACAATGGATATTGGGATGCCCATGCCTACTTAGCAAGTTAGAGGGTGAGGGAGATGAAAAAACCCAGTAACATTTTGATGTTTATGATTATCACATTCGCCTATAGCTCTATGACACCATCTAAGTACACTGATGACACCATCTATGCTGGAGAAAAACTTATAATTCCTTGAGAGGGATATGGGAGCTCATATTATATTTGAAAGTTTGTAGTACAGTTTGTCATGGAATGTGTATGCAGTAATTTGCACAACAGCCTCAAGTCCCCAGTCTT
>APFE030125601.1:2971-18107 GCA_000404065.3 Pinus taeda | reverse complement strand
TCCATATTAATACAAAGAGTATATTGTGTTACTACATGTTTTATGTTATTCTTATGTACATGTGTTTCAATGCTATGTTGATCCATTGAATAGAATGATTGGATAATACTACATAGATTTCATAGATGTTTGGCTTGTGTTGTTTGTTTGTGCAAGTTATAATTATAGCACTAAGATCTATGGTTGGAGCTAGCAATCTAGGAGGAGAGAAGAGCTTGCGACGAATCACAAGTAAGTCATCTTTCCATTCTACAATTCTTCTAAGGAAAACTTTATAGTATTTGATTTATTTTTTTCTAGACTAGACCACTAGGTCTAGGGAAGATACTTCTGTCCGCAGTCGTAGATTCTGCATAACAAATTGGCAACTCCACTAAGGATCGATTCATTCCCTTAGTGTTTTCCTTCACTTTTTCCCTTTTTACATGTCTTCATAAGACCTTTAGTTTCTCACTCATCTTGAATTGACCCTAGTATGACCCTTCTTTGAGCTTCGTTTGAATTTTAGTGTCATAAAATCCTTTTTCCCTAATCAACACAACCCTTAGTCTGCTGACATAGCATTGCAGAGCACCCTAGTCTTCTCTATGTCTGCTCTACAAAGCACGGTAGCCCTTTAGGCACCTGCATTGACCCTAGTTGCATGTAAAAAAATTCCTTTTGTTGCCTTTATTTCTTATTATATTTGTTCCTATTGGTTCTCCTTATGTCCCTAAGTGTATTTTTGTCTCTCAATTGCCTTCACTTGGTTTAGTTTGGGCTTTTATAGCCTTTGATGAGAATTTGTTTGGATTTTCCTTTGTTCTTTTAAATTAGGCCATTAGAAAATTGATTGCTTTTTCATTGGGTTTCTTGAAGGAATTGGTGTTTCAGTCATCTTTCTGAATAATTTCTTTTATCAGTGATTAGACAAATTTCTTAGTTTTCATCTAAAAGTTAAGTGGAAATGAAAAGAAAAATCTTATGCATCATGAATTGCATATAGGGCTTTGATTTTGATTAGAATAGTGAATTTGTAGAGATCGGTTATTGCATCACTTGTTTTTTGTATTGTTCATTGATTTCTTCTTTCCCTACTTAGCTAGGCCTTTCATTGTTAAAAGGAAAATGAAAATAGTTATTTTCATCATATTATTTGCATTATGGGTGTTTTCAGGTGACATCGAGGTTTGAGCCTTGAAAACTAAAATTTAATTCAAGATAAACTTTAAAATCTATTGAATCAACCTAAGGAGAATTTGTAACATTAACGCAAACATCTAGAGGTCTAGGATAGAGACGTGTTTCAATGTCTTTAAATGTAGGAGCTATCATTTTTTTCAACTTTGCATTTCGGGGGTGATATCTCGTTCCACGTACGTAAGTGTATCAGATCGTTCTCCACATACCTCTGGGTATATTATATGGCACTCCACACATGATAAGTATATGGGAACACTCTCATCATACAATTACGCATTAGATAGCACTACTACGAACTGCACTTCCATGTATCTCTGGGTATATTTTGGAAGTCCACACTAGGTTGTTATCTTTCCCTAGGTAACTGAGTTGGCCACCTTATACACTATGATACACTGAACACAGGATTCAGGGAGATTGTCGACCCGTACTTAAATCCTTGGTTCTCCATGGTGGTATATTACAGTTCACAATTTCTTCGTAATCCTCTTTTCCTAGTTACCCCTTTTTTTTATTTGTGTCTTTAATTTCTAAAATCAATTATTTAACTGCAAAACAACATCCTTACCATGGAACAAATCCTCAGTATATCTAAGGTTGAGACTAATGGAACAATTTCATGATTCTACCAATCAAGAAAACCCACATGACGTGAATCCTACCCCTTTTCCTCCTTTTGGAAATATTGGTGCTCCTTATATGGAAATGTTGTCCCTTCTTGGATTTACCATTGGTTTTCTAGTCTGGTTGTTTTCGACCCCTATGCTTCTGAATGTCCAAACTTCTCCTCAACCAATTTATCCTCCACCTGAACAATATCAACCTCAAGTTGATCCTAATGTTGACCCTTTTCCTTATTCACCTATTTGGTCTAATTTCTCTTCTTCTCCTTTGTCTCGTGAAAGCCTTAAAGTTAGTAAAAAGGTGGATAAGAAGAAAAAGAAAGGGAAGAAGAAGAATAAGAAGAAGAAAACTAAGTAAGGGGAAACCAAGAAACCATTTCTACCAACACAACTAGTATGGAGAAACTTTCCAATCAGCCCCGCAAAGTTAAATTCCCTTGCAAGCTTTGTAAGGGTGACCACCTTCTTAGAGATTTCCCTAGTATTCCCAAGGTGTTAGAAGTGTCATCCATAGGCTCACATCAACATTGTCATTAGCCTCTGGAGATCATGTTGGTGAGAAACCTTCAACTAATGATAGTAAGGCCCCTGGAAAAAAGGGTAAAGTCAAATTTCCCTATAGATTATGTGAAGGGAATCATCCTATTCACCTTTTATCTTATATGGATGAAGCCTCAAAAGTGTTGGAAAACCTTATAGCTTATTAGCCTCGTCTTTCAGTTGGTTATCGAAATATTTCTCCCAATCCTCCACTGGTTGATGAAGTGATTGATAAGAGTGTGAATCCAATCAATCCCACTCTCTCTGACTGTGAATCCGATGAGTTCATTCATAACCAATCATTGGTTGAGAAAATGCTTGACCTAATTCCACCTTCAGTCGATCGTACTTTTCCTGTATAGAGTGAGTTTCATACCACTCAGGTTCTTTTTGTTTCTTCATATTCAAATTAACTAGGGGGAAATCCTCCCATTCCAATGGCACAAGGGGACAATCCTCTCATTCCCACAACATAAGGGAGCAGTTCTTTCATTCCCATAACACAAGAGGGTAGTTATCTCGTTCCCACGACACCCCCTCTAAGTAGTATGGTCACTTCCTTTGATTGGATTCAACTAGAAGAATATCTTCTTCCTCCTTATGGGCCCTTCTCGATCATAGTACAAGATTATAATATGCTCTTACCTAGCACTGTCATAGACAAACACACATCTGTTAGTATTTTGTCTTCAACTACTTTGCAATATTTCTGTTCTCAATAGCTTGTGCCCATTACCCAGAATCCGTTGGATTTTAACAGAGGAACCAATAAACTATTAGGGATCCTTCCTCAATTTCTTATTACTTAAATATTGTCTATAAATATGTTATGTTAGTCCAAGGCTCTTTGTATTTTAATTTACTCCTTGTGCGTGGCTATACTTACAACATGGTATCTCTTTTATTTTGACTCTTTCGTGTGATGTGTTTCCCACATGAAGGAAGAATCGTCACAATTGACCAGCTTTCATTCATTAGTCCTAATATGAATCCCAATCAACAACCTCCCCTAAATGGTCCTTCTATGCAAGTGGTATCTTCCCCACCACGGATTAATTATGTGGCAACCTGTTCCATGCCCGTGTCTACAAATGATCTAGTAGGCAAAGTAGTGCGTCATATAGTGGGGGAATTGGAGTCTGATATTTCCATTGGATCCTTTGATACCTTCCAGAGTTTTTTTCTCCCATTTGAGGAGAAATTATTGGAATTCATGGCCCTCTGTAGGTCATGAAACAAGGTCCTGGAGAAGATTCCCTTGTCTTGTGTCAAGCTCCTTAAAAATGAAACAAGGCCCCATGATTAGAGTTCTTCTCTTGTGTCAAGTTTATTAAAAAATGAAATAGATGCCCTCCTAATTCGAGTCTTTGATTAGATCTCATAAATTCCCAGTCATGTCTTTCACTTGATATTGTAAATAAACATTCATTCCATCCACATGTTTGTAACCAGTTGCCTACTTAGGTGAATGAAATGAAGCTTGTGTACCTAAAATTGAGTCATTATGCTTGGGGCATCAAAACTTATTTCAAGCATAGTTTTTCTCTATTTCAAGATTGTGTAAAAATGAAACCACTCTCAAGCATAGTTTTTCTCATGTTTCAAGATTTTGAAAAAAAGAAATCGTCTTCAAGTATTCTCAAGCATATTTTCCACATGTTTCAAGCTTGTGTAAAAACGAAACCATTCTCATCCTATCTCTGGTGATTTCCATTTCTATCATCTTGTTTATGATAGATGAACCTCGGTTTTCTCTTTCCATCGTCACCATCTTCTTGGACGATCATACATTTTCACTCGATTTGTGCCCTTTCATGAGGAACCACTATGATGAGCGGTATTATTAGACAACATAGTGACCTCTACATGTTTTGAGCAGTTCCATCATGATCGAAACCAGTTGTTACACTTTATACCACTCGTTCCTCCAGGAGGAGTCCTCTTACAGCTCTTTTCAGACTCCCAAAACATGAAAATATTACCGATCAATTGTCTTTTAAAAATTGTTAAGTAAATGAAAAGACATCTACTCAGTATAATTTTAACCTTTTTCTGAAATGAGATAGAAAAAATACAAAAATGGAATACCTTTTTCAAACATGGCTAAGAGGTTCTCCTGAGCATTTTGTTTTCTAACTTTTTGGACTCAAGAGACTATCTACGAAAAAGAACCTTTGGAGTTTTCTTTTTCACCTCTTTTTTAAAATCTCTAAACATGAAAATGATGTCGAGTTAGACCTTCATTGGACTCGTTAAAACATCGAACAATGATGAAGTTGTCAAACATAATGGGACTGAACCACTCCTTCTCAGGGTTCGTTAAACATACTTGGAGGGATTCATCCGAAGGATGAACTTACAAATCAAGCATTTGTTATCCTTCTCAAGCTTGTTAAAAAATAAAGAGGTATCGACCAAAAATGATTGAGGAAATTGGAAAAATGGGATACTCTACCTATCATGGAAACAAGCCACTTTTGAACACGAAAATCTTCCACTTCATCTTCGTGACTATTAGGTTGGGAAATTTGTTTGTCTTTGGTTCATGATAGCATTTTAGAGCTTCTATTTTTGGTTTTGTGTCAAAATTTCCAACTCCATTTAGTGTCCCTGATGTGTTCAAGAGAATTCATTCAGTTAATATTTGTTATAATACTCTTAAGCCTTCATTCCATGTATGTCGTTCTTGAACCAGTTCCATATCAAAGTCTTTATGTCTTGAATCATGATACATGTTTCATGTCGTTCATGGGGGATATATCAAGGCCCTCCTATGATGGGTCTCTTCGTGTCAAAATCGGCTTATCCAAGAAGTTGAGTTGGAAACTCTTATTTCAGTACCTTGGGGATTGCATACATCAATGACAAGTTTCCTCGCTCTCGGAAATAGGTTTACAGAATTGGCCTTCGGCTGACTTATTTTTTGTGGTGTTCAAATTCAACTCATTCATTCACACCATACAGATTGTATTGCATATGTTAACATCTTACATCATTGTTTGGTAATCAAATAGTGTTTCCCATGTTTGACTTCAAATCCTTTATTCACATGGTTATACTCATACACTGGATGATTGAGTGAACGAGATAGAAGACCCGAGATCTAGTTCCATCCATCCAAGATGAAATTTCAAGATTAATACAATATCACGATGTATTATGGCTATGATCATATAGACATTCATCCAAACATGGGTACACCTTTTATCATTAGAGGACATATCTACTTAATCATTGTACGTGTAATGTTACCTTATGTTCTAAGCATGGGTATGCCTCCCTCAACAAAGATATCGTGATGTAAATGTATTGTAATAGATGATGATCTAACCATTTTTTCTTAATCCAAAGGCGATATTTCCAAGGATGATGATGATTTGCTGCGAGGTGGCCATGTTGGAGAGGAATCTAAAGCAAGCAGGAATGAAGGGAAATTGGCCCAAGAGGTATGGATGGCAGGGGGCGGGCTTGGAGGATTCCCTTCGATAGCTTCCATTGTTGGGTAGCTTCAATTCCTCTCGACACAGTTTGCAGACCTTGCTAATTATCACCATGATGATCAGAATGAGGTCATTAGTTTTTTGAATGACTTTCAATGGAATCAATGGGACTTAATGGATCATGTGGCCTCAGTCTAGTGTATCCAAAGGCAAATCCACGATAGGTTGGACTATATCGAGGGATGCCTTGGACATCTGGAATATCATGCACATGACGGTGCTCCTCTTCTGGACTAGTCGGGTAATCAACGTAATAGGATTCCTCTAAACTATTTGATGTCGGGTTACATTTGTATTTTTCTATCTTTTTTGTGCCTCTTTTATGGTTTCATATGTAAAGCTATTAAATTTTGGTCTAAAAGACGATATTTTTGTACATCCCCCATGGACAATAAATCCAGTAGGAGCGAAGCGGGGAAGAATGTGATGACCAAATATATCATGTACATCATTTTGATGAATTAATATAAAATGTTGACCAACAAAACAAATTACTTTTTTAAATAAAATTTCATTTTATATATTTTATAAAATTCATCTAACTTGTTTTTCTAATCTCATTTTTTTAAACTCTATTGGGATCAATTGAATTTAATTTGTATTTTTATTAAATTAATTTAAATTATTAATAAATATCAATTTTATATAATTTTAACTCTTTTCCTTTTTTTTGTTGGTTTGATCAACACCAAGCCGGACATATGTCAATTTATCAAGTATTATTTACTATATGAATTTGAAAATATTAATGAAACATATATTTATTACATCTATGTATAATACATTAGTTTTCATTATATATATATATATATATGTTTGGTTATGTGGAGTTCATGGAGAGGGATTGAGAATGGAAACTATTTGTGAAGGATAAAACCTATCACACAAGTCAAAGAAAAAGGACAATATTACAAAAATACATACATATATAAAAGTGTCAAATATCATTCATACACCTCCTTGAGACTTTATTGATTGTATAGGGAATTGATACACTCTGTAGAATGGCCATGTTCCAATACAAACCTAGCATTCAAAGTTGATCTGATCTCCTAAGGAATGTCATGGGGAGAAACAAACATTAAATACTTTTAGATGATTATTAAGTTAGAAATGTGATCATTGTGAAGCTATTAAGATAACAAATCACAAAAGATTTAAATGAGTCAAGAAAAATCTTCATAATATCACCTACACAGTCTCATTCACCACAACAACCTCTAATACAACAAAAGGCCCTACAACTCCTACTTTTGGTAAAATATAGTTTTGTATTCTTATAACTTTATATGTTTTCTTTTTTGGATATGATTTTTAAGATGGAAAATAAAATTCAATTTTATAAACTCAATAGTTAGCCATGGGAAAGTGATTCCATCATGAAGAACTTTTTGAACTTTTGCATATAAAGAAGTAAGGTTGAGGATGAAAAGGTTTAGATCTCAATTCATTGATATTATATTGTGTGTGAATTTATCTTTACTTTTTACTATACTTACATTCCATTCTCATCTTAAATATTTTTTATTTTCATTCTTCCATATATCTCTTTCCTTTAGGTTGTCATACGTTATAAAAAGATGATTTCCCTTCATTTTTCATAATTTATAGATGTATATAGAACATGTGAGAGATAGAAGATTCAAATTATAAGCCCAATTTATGTTATAGTTTGTAGGAGACAAACATTTCGATTAGGTTGCGTATTTGTTTTATGTTTAGTTTATTTAGTGTTATCTATTTTAAAATGGGTGTTTGAGTACATGAGTGTTGAAAAGTGTAACTAGTTTTGGTCTTCATAATGACATGTGTAATTATGATTTTATGTAATTGATGTAAAGAAGAAAAATAAAAATTATTTTTCAATGCTTGAGTCATGAGTTTCATGTTCAAGGAATTTTATTTTTAGTTGAATCTCCCATTGTGAGTTATTAGGTTAGTCATCATGTAATAAAGTCTAATGAGTCAATGTCAAAGATTGAAGACCCATTTGGGCATATTAGTGAAGTAAATTGTGTTACAAACCCTCCAAGACCTTGTCGCAAGTTCTACCTCATGGCTTCCTTCAAAGAGATGAAGATCATTCTTCTCAAGCATGTCAACCTAGTCATGAAGGGTAAGTCAACCTACTATTCATGGACATACTACTATAAATAGAAGAATTGACCTCAATTGTATGGCATCAATAAAGGATTTGAAATACATCAAGAAGTGGGAAGAACTAGCCTATAATCTAGTGAAGCAAGGAGAATGCGTAGCTAAGATATCCTGGGTATATTTTGGTGAATTCCTCCTACACATGCAAAGAAAAGAAGTATTGTCTGCTGCTAAAGGAAGCTGACTTGTTACAGTTTTCTTACAAGACTGAATCAAGGTAGAAGAAAAAGTCTTTCATCAAGCCAAGTTAAAGGAGAAATTCATTATGTCCATGAAAATAATCTCAAGGGATCCAATCACCATCTATCTCTCACACGTGCCGCAACTAGGGTTTCTGTAGAGGCTGAGGGTTGCAAGTTTGAACTAAGAATCCAAAGTATGAAGATAATTCGAGATATAAAGTGAATCAAGTGAATTTACCATCATTGAATCAAGGAAGAAGAAATGAGACTTGTGATTTGGTCTTAGAGAGGTTAATAGGTCAAGGGTCTTAGTCTTCGAATTTGTCACTTGAAGATTCTATAAGAAGAAGAATTTGTTTGGGTTTTCCTCTCAAGTTGGAGAGATTTTGGCCCTGGTTGATCACCTACATTTTGTGTCTCTTGTCTCTATATCGTTTATTCTTAGGTAGTAATTTGATTAACAAGATCACTATTATAAATCTAGGTAAATAGAAGATCTTAATTTCAAGAAGTTAAAAACATTCACAAACAAATATTATCAAATAGAAATCTCCTAATACTAATGCCCTAGATTTCTCAACATGGTATCATAGCTAAGGTGACAAATCAAAGAAGGGAAACTCATCAAGGGACACTTAAGAATACAAGGATAGGAAATTTAGAAGGGAAACAAAGCAAATCTAAATATCATCTCATTCTCAAGGCATTTTGAAATCAATGTGTACATCATATTCTTGAAGGAAGTGTCAAAACCCTAGATCGAATAGAGAATTATACGCTAGAAGCTTTCTTGGGATCCTCTTCATCATCAAGGGAAGATACCATAAAACCTACCTCTACTTAAGTTGAAGATATCTACAAATTAACCTTAATTCTACTCATCCAAGAGAATCAAGATCAAGGATGCCATCGTCATCATTAACAAGGACATTGCCATCATCATCAACAAGGATGTTGTCATAATCATCAAAAGGTCTAAGGTAATATCCCTCTTTTTTGAGCTTAGGATGAATCTTAAGAACAAACTTTCTATTTTCAATAATCATCATCAAAATAAAAGAGGAAGCAAGTGGAAGAATCATCTTCTCAAGTATATTTATGTCTACATCTGAATTTTTCAATATGTCTTTTTGCAAAGAAAGCAACAAGTTAGTTGGGGCTTCAAACTTTCTTGCATGTAAGAAGAGGGTAGATCTGAATCTCATTGAAAATGAGGTCATGGAACATGTTAAGGGCTCAATCACCAAACCACCAAAGGGATATTCTCAAGCACTTGCAAGACATATGAAAGGAGAAGTAAGGGATCAAAGGATTCTCATAGAGTCCATCAAGGATCCCATCATTCCCTATGTGTCAAAATTAGAAACATCAAAAGAAATATATGACAAGCTTGTAGAGTTGTTCTTCGTAAGTATTGTAGGTGAAGTGATCTCACTAAGGCAAGAAATCTAAAAAATTAATATATCAAAAGAGGAAGGAATAACCTCATATTTTATGAGAATATCTGAAATAAGGGATCAATTACAAGAATTGGGAGAGATAATATCTGACAGAGAAATGACTACAATATTTCTCAATGTACTACCAGTAGAATGGGGCAACTTCTCGTGAAATATATATGGTGAAAATGAAGCCACTTCATTAAATGAAATATGGTCACTATGTAAAATTGAGGAATCTAGGTTGAAATAAAAATAAAATGTAGGATCAAATGAATAAAATCAAGCATATGTTTCTATGGCAAAGAGAAAAGGGAAGTTTGGAAAATTTGGTCCTCAGAAACGAAGGAAGAATATGGAAAAGGTTCAATGTTATGAATGTCAAGAATATGGACACTTTAAAAGATATTGTCCTAAGATTAAAAAGGACAATAAAAAAAGAGGAAGTGAAGAATCCCATATTACTGAAGAAGTAAAGGAAGCCGAAAAGAAGAAATACGTGAAGGAGGAAGTAAAATATCTCTACTATGATTGAGATACTCTTCCTCATCCAGTTTCCTTTCAAGTCTCTATTTTCAATTTTTTTGTTATATAGCCACCATGGTAGGAATCACTTAGAAGCATAATAGGATGCCACATGGCATCATAGAAGCATACTATTGAAGGCAGGATTTCATGACATTATCTTAGAATAAGCATGAAACATAGCTATGGCATCCACCTATAGAAGGATGTATCTCTTGGTAATATCATTCGAGGCATGCATAGTTCTTATGGGAGGAAGAAAGTGATCTAGTATAAAAACTCATCATACATAACTCAAGAGAAGCATTTGTCGAATGAGGATTATCATGATCCTCCTTCAGAATCTTCAATGTGGAAGGTTCACCTTCTTATAGGAGCAAGTGTTTCACTAAGAATTCCACCTTGTATGCGATTCATGAAGTAAAGGTATGATATCATAAGATGCAAAGCAAGGGGATTGAAATTTATTCAATCAAGGAAGTTGTTAAACGAAGTCTAGATTATCCAAAAGAAGAGATGAGGTGTGTATGCATATGTTTGGGTAAAATTCGAGTCATGTCATACCGTTGCAGGGATAAGTGCTCCATCTTGAGAGCGTGATCAAAAGAAAGGATCTCCACCTTTGAAAGGATGTAGGAAGGAATGGGTCACATATTGAATATATAATAGGTCCTCATATGAAATATGAGATGGTTGACAAAATTGGAAGAAATATGATTAGAATTTCCTGGAAGAAATGTGTGAAGAAAGGAAGGAAGAGATCATATAATTCAACTATGGAGAAGGAAATAAACATCCAAGGAATGGAAAATTTGACTATGATATTTCCATGCGAAAGATATGAAGACCTTGATGAAGTCTCAAAAATAAAGAAACCCTTGACATTATATATCTTGTTGGAGATGTGTCAATGTGTATGAAGGATGTTGATGCAAATAGGAAGATGTGATGATGAAACACCATCACAAAGGTAATCTTGATTTAATGATTCATTTTTCTAATTTTTGAACAATATCTGGATGGGTTGTTGTAGGGCTACCAAATGAATAACTGATGCTAATGTGGTAGGATGAAATTTCCTTAAGGAAACATGACATGAAGAAGGTAGCAAAGCGTGAAGGAATCCCAAGTATGGACAAATGGATCACTTTTTGTTGAAAAAAATGATGAAATGGTTGACATAAATGAAAGTGATGGATGGTATGTGCCCTACAAAGAAGTCCCAAAGGATGAAGACTCCTTAATAAAGAAGAATAAGAAATTCATGACATCGAAAGAATGATTGCTATAAGTAGTTGTTCGACCTATAGTTTCCAATTTTAAGCAGGGGCTCCTGTCACGAGTTTTCTACTTGTTGTGTCTCTTCATTCTTCTCTAATAGCCAACTCCTGGGGAACCAGTGGTGAACCTACTCAGAACTTTCACACTCTCATGGCCTTAACAACGGCTTCCTCGCGTAACAACGGCCTTGGTGTCCCTTCATTCCTTTGGCGAACTTCCTATGAACTTCGGATGAAAGCTCAGAGAAAACTAATACCACAGTAGTCTATATAAATGCACAAAGATACTCAATAGCATAATGGTGTACTCATTTTATTGCAGAATGGATGAAATTTTACTGAGAGAAATTCTTTATATAGATTGACTATCTTCACGTTTACCGGACTTTATACCATTCATAAAGAACAAGTAATACCATAGGCTACCTGGTGAAAGATAGGCTCTACCTTAGAATGAGACTTGACTCATATACAGACTGCATGACTCTCTAATGGTTCGGCCACTTCAGGTTCTCACTAGTGCCAAGCACACTGATGCACAGGCTCCCAAACCACCTAAGGACTTGAGTGTTTTCTCGTGATGTAAGAAGATCAAACAGATCGTCTGCAGATGCAAAGCAAGAGAGGCACTCGACACAACACACAAAGACTCAAACTAACTCAAAATGTAAATGCCTTGGCACTGAGCCTTACCCTCCTTATAAAGGAAGTGAGGGGGGACAAACATTACTGTGGGTCATCCATGAACTGACCTAAAGGTGGATGGAATCATAGCTTTTTTATACCGCCAGGCAACGTCCGCACAAATATTCCAATCCGAAAGGTGGATGGAATTATTCCTTTCAGGTAATGCCAGGGTGTCATCCGTCTAGCAGATTCCTGTCCAAAAAGTAAATCTTACGGAAAATATTTACACAATACAAAGTGGATGCTTTTATCAAAGCTCACGAGAAAATTATGAAATCGACAAAACAAAGTGGATGCTTTTCCCTAAAAGCCCACGGGAAAAAAATTTAGTTCATTATTTACAAAGTGGAGGCTTTAGTACAGCAAAGCCCACGGGAAATCTGGTCACAATTAGGCCCTTGTGAATGGTACTTATTACAATGTCAGAATACTGTTAGTCCAGGGAATCTGTCTTGTCTATACAAAATTTCATCCCAGGCTTTAGTATATATCCTACGGACGATCATTGGTTTCCCTAGAATAATTTGGTGTTGTACTTTTGTCAGGACAAGCCATTCCAAATGCTCTCTCATGTATTCTTCAAGAGAATTATTATAAGGAAATGACCTGTGAGTGGACCATTCTCCTTCTGTCATGTCTTTAACAGTCTTGTAAATGGGGTGAATGCAATCTTCAAGGTGCTGCTCAAGACATAGATCACAATGGCTTCTACAGTATTGTTCATGCCATACGGGGTCCATTGTTGTTATGCTAACGCCATAATCGGCCCACCAATTTCTAAACCATTCACATTGTTGATAGCCTTGATAATGTCCAATGGTGATAAACTTTAGTTTTGTATAGTGAGTGCCTTCCTTGTCATCAACATTGAGGAATTCCCACCATAATTGCTCGTATTCTGCAAAATTGTACACCGAATCAGGGAAGATAGTCTTTGGATGATTTCTTGGACATCGGGCAGCTAGCTGCGTCCGGTAATGTCCTGGCTCATTCCAGAGATCCCTTGTTTTGTATATGTAGACATACCTTTCATGTATACCCATGCTGGGTCCTCCATGATACCAGATGGTGGCAATATCATGAAAATTCTACTCCAAGGCTCGTTGTGCAATGTCAGCATTTCTTTGTGCATTGTCATATATCATATCATGGATCCACTTTCTACCTTTTGGGTATACTTTTCTTTCGGGCACAAAGTGTTGTATGTCAGTGTGGGGCTGCAGATGGGCATCTAGGACCTTCGTGTTTCTTAGCTGCCAAGTGGGCTTCCAATTTCTTTTGTATTCTTCCCAGTCTTGATTATCTGGGAAGGTCTTGAGTACTTCCTGTTTTTGATCTTGGTTCCACTCAGTGATGATCATCATGACATGTTCTATGTCTTCAATATATTCCCTGCTAAGAAAATCAAGGAGACTGTTGTCTTTTCCTCTAATATGTTCCACCTGAAAATCAACATTTGAAAAAAGAGCTTGCCATCTAGCAAACTTGGCTTCTCTGGCCTTCTTGATGTCTTTTGTTAATACCTTTTGCAAAGCAGATGCATCTGTTCTAAGCAGAAAATATTTATTAATGAGATAAACTTCAAACTGACTGATGTAGTTCCATGCTGCCTTGACCTCTTTCTCTATTGTGGAGTAATTTAATTCGGCTGGATTCCAAACTCCTTATGCAAATTGAACAACTTGCTCTTCTTTTCCAACCTTTTGCTTTAGGACTCCACCCCATCCAATATTGCTTGCATCTGAATCAACAATTTTATATGCAAGATCATCAGCAACATATAAAATAGGCAAAGATTTTACCTTGCCCTTGATATTTTGGACTGCTTGTGTATGGACATCTGTCCATTCTGGAGGATTCTTCTTTAGTCTTTTATTTAATATTCTTCTGTCACTGGCATAGTCCTGATAGAAGTTGCTAACATAGTTAAGGTAGCCTAAGAACCTCTCCAGTTGGTTCTCGTCTGTGATGACATCTGGAAACTTATCTGCAAACTCTAAAGCATGTTTTTGCAGAGAAATCTTCCCATTGCAGATTGTATGGCCTAAAATTTTGATAGAAGTTTGGAACACTTATATCTTCTTTTTGCTAGGCACTAAACCATTGTGCTTAACCATATTCTTAAATATATTTACATGTTTAAAATGATCATGAATGGTTTTAGAGAATATTAATACATCATCTATATATACAATCAACCAATCAAAATATGGCTTGAAAATATTGTCCATTACCTTTTGGAACTTTGATGGAGCATTCTTTAAACCAAAAGGCATGACATTCCATTTTGTTGAAGGCCCCAAAAATCGGATCAACAAAAAGGGGGATACCTGCCCGGTCCGGACCTTGTTTGGCAGCTCCTTATCCATTTGGTATAGCGGGTCTGACTGGGGATATGGGACCAATTTCCCAATTCAGTGTGTGTGTGAGAAAGATGGGTATTTCTGTTCCAAATTGAATACTTCTATCCTAATTCTAATCTAATGTTATGCTATTGTATTCTAATAAACAGAAAAACATCAAAATTTATGCTAACCCGGGGTGTGATATTTGTTCTATGCAATCTAAAAAGATTTCAAACAATAACTGGTAATAAAGATCATTCATCTATTATAAGAAATTAATTCAATAAAGATGAACTACTTCGTATAAAAAATTAGACGAAACAGTTGTGAAAACTTATCGCATAAATGATCTATTCATACACTAAGCATAAACAAATAGTTATCACCATACAAAAGTGCCAAATGATAACTCAGGCATCCATGCTGTAATATATAAACAACTGAAAACTGAATATCACTTTAACGCATAAGAAGAAATAGTTAAGAGATAAAAATACCATTTATAACTAGTCATACTCATGAGCTTCAAGCGACAATTGATTTATCTCTCCTTGATTTAACATACACTAAGAGTACAAAAGTGCAACATCAGTAGCAGATATCAGATGCAAATATCAAATAAACCCTGTTCCATTCATTCACCAAAACCTCCTCTGAGGGTGCAAAAGTGCATGTT
>APFE030125597.1:12443-45632 GCA_000404065.3 Pinus taeda | reverse complement strand
TGAGGGCTTAGGCCCAAAGTGGACAATATCATACCATTGTGGAGATATTTGGTGTCCAGAGTCCTTACATTCCCTTACACAAAGTCTTGTAAGGATGCATTAGGCAAAGGTGCTCAAGGAGTATGTGGATGTCGCTCGACATAAAGAGGCAATTTTGAAAGTGCGCCTACAACCATGGATCGATGAGGCATATACAATTACAACATCCATTGAAGCAAAGCTCGCGTAGCTGCAAGAAACTCAGGAAAGGATTCAGGGCAGCAGTTCAACGACAGTAGTTACCGAACAGCGTGTAGTGGAAGTTCAACAAGCAACCGCTTAGTGCGTTTTCGAACTTGCAGTGATCCAATCATAGTTGGGAGGTCTTCGCACTAAGATCTCTGCACCTGCAGAGTGACTTGAAGGCAAGTAACGATGTTTGTGTTGGGGGCCTATTGTGCACAGGATCCCCCAAGGGAAGTTTTGGGGCTTAGAGCCCAGATTTTGGTCTAATTTTGTAACTCCAATGTAAAAACTCAGCATTTTGTGTGCGTAGAGCACATAGTTTGTTAAAGAGTCATAGGGTTGTCCACCCTTATTTTGTTATTGTAATGTCAGTTGTAGAAGAACTACCCATGGTCTGTGGACCATGGGATTGTATAAATAGAGAAAAGCTCTAAGTAGTTAAGGCAGCTAATATAGAAAAAAGATGAAGAACATATGATGTATGTGAGATAGATCTGAAGTGTAAAGTCTAGTTTTGGGTTGTAGCATACGAAGAGGCTCTGCAGCTGAGTGCGTAGAGGCCTAGTAGTCAGCAGGTGAGTGCGCGGAACCCTGCAGTTGAGTGCGCAGGGCGAGTCGAGTCTGTAATCAGCTGAAGTATTAATAAAGAGAAGTTTATATCAATTATGCATCTTTATTTCCTGTTTTATGCATCTGCTATATTGGGTATGAATTTCACGTCTAATGCTTGTATAATGTGTGAATGTGTATAATTGTGTTGATTAAGTGAACGCAAGTTGGAATATCTATTTACGCGAAGATAATTAAGATATGTCAATAAGATAAGTAAGATATACATTCTAGGTTGGGAAATAGTGTAGTTCGCTGCCATAGTAGCACGAAAGCATCTCAGCACCTGGTTAGGGTTGCGCAAAAGACGATTGTAACACTTAGCGAAGGTATTAAAGATTAGAATAGAGTGCAAAGTGACCTGCCTGAAGGTAGGCATAGTTGGACTAAACCGACATCACAGCCATCTCAAGGGTGCAGAAACTTGGTTCCAGCATCCCCCCATACTGCTTTGGGTGAGACTTCAATCTGCGCTCCTCGGGCTGATGCCAAAAGGGCCATTAGTGTAGGGATTTGTTTGGATAAATAACCTTGAACCTAGGTCAAGCCCCCATAAGCCAACACTACATAAAGAAATATAATTACTAAAGTGCATAGCATGATATGAAGAATTTAAAGAGGTAACTAGAGTTGGAACGTGAATGTTGGTACCAGCTAGAACATGAGGTTTTAGGTCACAATTAAGATGGCTTCAAGGTGAGCTTGACGAGCATCCAAACTAGCAAGGCAGGAGCATTGATATCAACCTACTTGATTTTGTTCAAAGAATAGATGATATCATTGTGGTCTTCATGTTTTTCCTTCAAGATCCTACCAAGAATAGTTTTCATCTGCTAATGGAGGATGATGGAGTTCAAGTACGATTTCCATCTTCCCTGGTATAGCCATGGTCCAGAAGCCAATTAGCTACCTCCTCTTGGATTTTTGAATCTAAATAAGCTTGTGAGTCATTGGTGAGGGCTTCAAGTTGACGTATTTATTCATGAATTTCAAAGGGAGATGCTAAAATGGAAGATGGTTGCAGCTTCCTGGGCATGCAATTGGGCATGTGGCCTGCCCTAAGGAACATTTCCCCCAAGCCCTGGTGACTAGGTGTTCGCTACTGAGGCATATTTCACCAAAAAATAAATATGCACGCAAGATAGCTTGCTCACAACAACCCAAGCTTAGAGGAATAAGATTGAGAAAACATGCAAGACGCAAAAAAAATGATATTTTATGAAGTCGGGGTAAATAAGGCCAACAGATAGAGAAGGGAAAATGAAAAGAAATTGTAGATTAAGGAATCCTATCAAGGTCTATTACACACCAGAAGACACCAAAATTCCAACCACTACCCAACCTAGCTAAACTCGAAATAAAGCAAACAAGCATCCATCGACGAGGAAAAAAACCAAAGAATAATATTAAAGATCCGGAAGAGTAGGATAATACCCTATTTGTCTAGCTCATTGAACCTGGACCGGTGAAGTCATATGCATTGAAAGAAGGTGAACGTTATGAGATCCTAAAGCCTCCAACTCCAGTGCATCCAATAGAGTCTCAAAATTTGTAACTTTCTTATGCCAAAAGAGTATCCCATAACCATTGCTTAGCTACTAGTGTTTGCTTCATAAACCAAACCTAGAGGCCAAATTTTCTTTCATGAAAACATAAGTCAATTAAAATCCATGATGAAAGGCCAACAACTGGATGTCTGGTTAAAATCCCATGGATTATGCCATGACTCTCAGTCTTTTCTACTACACATGGACCTTCCTTTGTCAAAAACGTAAGGGAAATGTCCCAACTATGGCAGTGGAGAAACCCAGACATAACAGAAATGTCAAGGCGCAAGGTCTCCCCTTGCAGAACAATAGAATGAAGGAAAGCTTGACATGGGAATGATGATAGTGTATGTAGTTCACATGTGTGTTACATGTGGAGGGTTGGCCCCACCAACTCCCCACTGATCTCCAATGTCTCCATCGACTAACACCCTAATCAAATAAATAAGTAAATTAAAAAAGCAATACAACATGTATAAGAAAAATGTCACAAAAATGCAACATATATATGTAACTATATGTATTTTCAAGTTTTAATAAAATTAAATATTAGAATATTTCTATATATATGTGAAACTTATATAAATATAAAAATTATTAATAATAACTAGGATAGATCCATTTTCAAAAGATATTCGATCCTTCTCCCCAAGTGGTACATCAGGGGTTAGATGGATCTATGTTGGTATTATGTAAATTACATTTCAAGAGATTTGATTTCTACACATTAATGGTCAATCTAAATTTAACATGGATTTATGTGTGTACGTAAACTTAATCTCAAGCTGACATGTGTCCCTTTTAAAATAAAAGGTAAATGTTTTCTAAATAAAAATACAATGTTGAATGTAATAAAAAAACAAAAATGAATAGACATATTTGGCTAATTTTGATGAAAGGCATGATTAAATATCAATAATCTCACTCTCATTATGCTTGTTCAATCTGTTAATATTACAATTCAGTATGAAGGACATGTGGTAAAAAAAAATCACTTTGCTCAATATCATGTTAAATAACATTTTTTTTTTTTTTATCATAATTTTGTGATCCATAATGATTGTTTGAAACTAAATTTCGGATTAATCACATAGAATTATTTTTTGGTCAGCGTATCAAACCTACTAATGAGGTTCATCTTTAGGACCTTGGTTCGAACCTACTAATGAGGTTCATCTTCAGGACCTTGGTGCTGAAGATGAACCTCATTAGCAGATTCGAAATGTCGACCAAAAAATAATTATATGTGATTAATCCCAAAGTAATATAAGACTATAATACTTAAAAATATATATTAAAAATATTTGAATAGAAGGCTTAATAAACTATTTGAATATACATGTTAAGTAATATATTTAACTATCAACTTCATTGCTTGGTACATCTACAACCTAATATGAGAGAGAGACGTTTAATTATTTCCATGCACAATATCAAGTTGACACATGTCTCCTTTTAAAAATAAAAATAAGATATGCTCTAAATAAAAGTACAACGTTGGCTAGAATAAAATAACAAAAATGAATTTACATATTTGGTTAGTTTTAATTAAAAGTGTTATAAAACATCAATAACATTAGTCTAACTCTAAAAATTATCGATAATTAAATTAAAATCTAAAATCATTATTACAAAATAGACATGCTATGTAAAATTTCATTATAGGTTGGTCAAGTAATATTGGCATGTATTTAAAAATATATTAATAACAAAAAAAGGAAACATTTTAATGTCAACAATGTAGTCATAATATATTCAATGTCAACTATTATATAATATATATATATATGAGAGAGAGAGAGAATAGAGAGAGAAGAGAGAGAAGAGAGAGAGAGTTTAAAAAATTATGTATATATTACTATTTACATTTTGGCCCTTTTTTTATGAATATTTTTTAATTAATTTATTCTAAAATCCAAAATTTCAAGTTGTGTAGTTTATGAATCTCGATGTATGCATTCAAGAATGTAATTTAAATAATCAAAAAAATACACATGGTGTGTGTGTGGGGGGGGCATCTTAAGAATCTTCAGGGATCAAATCTCTTAAGACGTACATCTTTTTCCAAATTTTGCACTCCTCTAGAGATTTGATCTCAATTTAGTATGGGGGAGATATTGATAATATTTTTAAATTAGTATAGATACATCTTAACCACCAATATTTAATTATGTAATTTTGAGAATATCATATACAAAACAACTTTACAATATATTTATTGTATTTAAAATTATATTTCTAAAGTTTTTATAGAAAAGGAAATCTAACAAAAAAATGATTTAAAAATGTATTATTAAGCTACAAAAGGGTTTTCTACAATCCAAGTAGATATATCACATTTTATACCCTCATGAGGTCTACAATAAACTTTGACACGAGGACCTCTTGGTCCTATGAGTTTTCCAAAGCCTAAATATAGAAGGTTCTAATCTAGGAGGGAGATCAATTTAATTCTTTTGGCGAGTATGGTGATAGAGGTGGAGTTAGTGGATTTTGGTCCAACAATTTGGAACCCTTGGAAATATTTCTCCCTCGATTGAATTTTACATGTGGAAATGTATCTTCTCCATTGCATGGTTGAAAGGTGGCAACATACCATGAATGAGAAGTTTCATTCAATAGTCATGAGCAAGCTCTACACTTTGTCCATCTGTTTGTTGTAGCGTCACCTCATGGTACCTTTGAGTCTTTACTCTTTTCCAATCCTTTGAAGAAATTAGGGGTTCAAACCAACACTGGTGTGGGTAGGAAGCTCAAGGATATAAAATCAAAGAACAAAAAGGTCAAGATGTTGATAGGTTATGACCTGGATGTTTTTGAAATTTCAAAGGAATTGGAGAAATTAGTGATGGGACACTTCAATGGCAAATTTATGTGTTCAAAGTCTCAAAAAAGGAAAATGGGAGGTATGGTTAGGGTATGCCCACTATTTTTTTCATTTTAGCTCTGTTGAATGTAATTGTCAACTGCACCTTCCAATTGTTAGGTAGTTTACTTTAGTCAACAGTTTTTATAGTGTGTTGCATTCAATGCAGAAGTAGCAGTTTGCAATAATGAGTTAGATTGTATCAAACAAGGTGTTAGATTGATTAATAAAAGTAGTTATATATATTCTCTATGTAGCTAGTTTTTAGTGTGTTGTGCCAAAGTGGTATCATACTACTATATTTTAGTTTTTTTCAATCTAGGTAACTCTATATTTTACTGTATTTTTTTCTCTTCCTCTTAAATTCCAACATGGTATCAGAGTTGTAGCTCGATTTGTTAAGCTTAAGAGAGCCTCTAAAAAGGAGTTCATGTACAAGATTGTTTTTCATATTAGAGTTTTTATGTTTATTTGAATCCAATCCGTAGATCTTCCTAGCCCACATTTAAGGTGCAATGGCTACCATTTATTCTTTTTGCAGGGATTTCCATTTGTGTTGTAATTGTTGAAAATTCATTGTCAATAGAGGAGAATCCTCCAAGTTATGTAAAAGTGAAGTCTAAGAAGGGCCTCTGAAGCTATAAGCTATCCTCATTGTTTCAAATGGAACATCCCCTACGCTAGTATTTCTATAACATGTATCGTGTCAAGAGACCTATGAGAGAGTTTTAGCCTTATCCTACCATCAAGAAAGAGTTGCAGCTCAAACTCGTCATCAAGAGAAGAAGCAGCCACCATATAAGGTACAAAAAAATCAACCTATACACCAAACCCATAAAATTGCCATTGTTTTTCTTTGCAGAGGATTCATCGTCAAGAGAAGGACCATATACGCCAAGCCAAGCTAAGTTTTCTCTATGGAGTTGAGTCTCCATCATAAGTCTAAGATTCTTTATGGATCCACCATCAAATCTATTCGCACTAAGATTTTTTTGTGGAGTTGCCACTCTAAATCCCATTCGAAGTTTTATAAGGAGAAACCCTTATTATGCCAAGGTTTCTTTGTAGTTCTCGAAGTTGCCATTGTAAGCTAGATCTGATCATGCTAAGGTTTCAATACCTTAGTTAGGGTTTTAGTGAGTTGAAAATCTAGGAGAAGCCCCGCAATCCAAAGTAAGATTGAGTTGTTATAAAAGATAGTCACAGTTCCCATTAGCAATCAAAACGCACAGGGTCCCATATTGAAGGGTATAAATTATGTGGTAAATTAATATGAAGATATTTTTGAAGAATTTGGAATGTTGGGAAGTAATAGTAATAAAATGTAAAGCACTTGAACTACTAGACTTAGAAACAATGAAAAATTCCCAAAGAAATACTTCAACATAGAGAAAAAGAAAGGATTCAAGAGCATTATGGAATTTGCACAATGTAGTTGAATAATCCATATTCCCTAAGATTGCAACAGTAATCAATCCTCATCTAGCTTGGGAAATTTTGGAAAAATAATACCAAGGCATAGACAAGGTCAAGAATGCAAAGCTTTAGATCCTCAAGAATAAGTTTGAAAGATTTCAAATGAGAGATATTATATATGTAGATTAGTTTATGGCTCAGGTCGTGGAGGTAGTAAATTAGCTTAGAACCTAGGGAGAGAATGTGATTGATCAAAAGGTGGCTGAGAAAATTATCAGAACCCTCCCACCTTCATTTGACATGATTGTGACAACCATAGAAGAAAGTAAATATTTGGCCTAGTTTTCAATTGAAGAATTGATAGGATCAATGTTAAATTACAAGTCAAAAATTAAAGGTATAGATGTCTCATTTGAAAATTATTGTCAAACTCAAGCCATAATTAGTAGAGGAATAGGCCAAGGTAATAGTAGTAGAGACAAAAGAGGAAGAGGATATTCTAGCAATAAAAACAATGCAACAATTCAACCTGAATAACCACAGGATCAACCAAAATCAAAGAGCAAGAGGCTAAAAGAATAAAGGAAGAGGAAGGATGGAAAAGTCAAGTAGATATTGTGTAAAATCCCTAGTGAAAATTCTATGTAATAAAAATTAATAAAGGTAAAATAAAACCACGATTAAGGGACATTTATTTCAAGTTGAATGTTGGGCAAAGATATCCTAGTGGGCATCATTAGATGTGTTTATAGCTAAGGAAATTGGAAAAGGCAATGGCTAAGGAATTAAAACAAGGAAAAAGGGCATTTTTGGCACATTTAATTATGAAAATAAAGGATAATAGGAGAAAAGGGAGGTGAAAGGTCACAAGTTTCATGTGAGGATGAAATCAAAGGAAAATAATGGAAAATAAAGAAAATAGGGGCCTCTTTGATAAAAAGGGATTATGAGGATCAATTTGTAACCTTTTGTCAGTTTATTTTTGGATCTCTCTCATTATTCTCTCTCTCTCTCACACTCTTGGACACTTAGAGTTTTCTTGGATCACTCTAGCTTTGGAGCAAGGAAGGAAAAGCAAGCAAAGGAAAGGAAGGAAATCAAGGATAAAGGAAGAGCAGGATAAAAAATATTCAGCAGGAATACTTGCAGGTAACTTATTGCTTGTGTGATTTCCTTGCTGGTTTTGACATGCATGGCTTTGCATGTTGGTGTATGGTTCTCTTGTTGTCGGTGGCATAGTTTTTTCGGGTTATGACAGTGATTTTCAGCCTAGCCTTACCTTTTCTAGATAGCCATGGTGTGATGGGATTGTTTTCTCAGTTTTCAGCTTTGGAATTGTCAGATGGTTTTGGAATATGGGGCAAAGGTAGTCTCTGGAAAATCCCAAAGGCCTAGGAATCCCTTGATCGGTTTTTGTGGGATACACGATAAATCTTGAGGGAGGCGTATCAGTTTAGGGCCTAGTGATCCGGTGTGGATTGCAGTAAATCCTGAGAGATTGGTATCTCAGTTTAGGGCCTAGTGATTTGATGTGGATTGCACTAAAGCCTGAGAGACAAGAAGACGGAAAATTCCACAAGGATAGTGATGGAATCCGAAGGCTTTCCTAGCTCGGTTTGGTTTGTGATCTCGGTGCCAGTTTTGGTGAGATCACGGTTTGGTGAGGGTGGAGGTGGTTTAACCTCTTGATTCCCTTGGTTTTTTTTGGATTGGTTTACCCATGAGATTCCAAATTCATGCTTGGAGTATGGCACGAGGGTGACTGACTGAAAGAAAGAGTTGGTTCATTCATGTCTATGGTGAGGTGGTACGTGGAAGTCCTGAATGCCTACATTTAATAAAAGTTAAGTTGTCTTGCTTTTGTACTTGTTAATATGTGGCTTTAATGGTTGTTATCTCATGGTTATTTTCATGGTTTAATGTTGGTTATAATCATGGTTATATCACTGGTTATTTCATTTATTTACTTGTAACTGAAAGGATAATGGATACAATACCTAATTGGTGTTAGAATTATTAAGGGAAGAGGGTGGTGATCCTTCTTTTCAAGTCTCATTTGATTTATCAATCAATATGCTTTGCCTTGTATTCATTTCCTGTAGATTACATTGATGCCAAGTGTTTGACAAAATGTCAGTCCTGGTTGGGGATGGTCAGGCATACTGTTAGAGTTAATTTTGATTTGTAAGTCTTTTTATTATGTAAATCATGGATTCTTAAAGTGTCAGTGAATTTTTGGCAGTGACCTGGGCTCTGGGCCTGAAAAAAAGGCTCAAATACCGGGGATTCTAGTACAACACTGAGAAAAATAGTCTCTGGATGTTGGCATGTCATGTCGTGGGAGTGTCTAAAGCCTTCTGGACATTTTCATACCCATATTATGGGAGCGTCTAGGGGTTAATTAGTCTAAAAACTCAGTGGGAACCAGGGGCTGGTTAGCAGAGAGGTTGGGATCATTCTTGGGAGTCCTGTTGCATATGTGGAAGGTTTGTATGGTGTGTTTCCATCGATTCCACTTCCTTATGGTGACTTAGGAGGTTGAATCATATCATAGTAACTTCTCATCACATGTTTACCTCGGTTGGTTGGTTACCTGGGTAGATGTGGGAGGAGGGTGTTATAGAGTGGCATCAAAGCATGGTTCACCCCTCAGACTGGATGGGTTGGGTGTTGGTCATGCATTCATGTCAGTTGCACGTGTGTTAATCATCCTTGTGGTCTATGTGCTTGTTGCATATGCATGGTGTTGGTCACGGTTGTAGTGATGTCGCCATGTCAAGAGGATGTTGTTGGTGTAAAGTGTGTCATCATGGGTGTATTATTTGTTACATGTTGTTTATGCTTATGTATTGTCAGGGTACAATGATATGGTTGTCGTTGTCATGCATGAGGTCATAGTATGTGTAGTTGATATGGTCATGCATTGATGACTGGACTCTAGTTAGAATGATGGATATATGGTTACATGCTTATGTGTTATGTTTCTATATGATTTAATGATTATGTTGTACATGTATCACATTGATTTGTTGATCTTTTAAACACAGTATCCTACCAAAAGTATACTAAGGTACGTTGGCTTATTGTGATTTTGTTTAGGAGACATGATATACCTTGCAGGAAGAATAAAAAAGATGACTAGCAAGATGGTAGACTATAGTTCCCAAGACTCTCCTTATGGATCAGATGAGCAGCGTGGTGTTGGGCACTCTTTTGATTTGGCAGATACAATGAGAATCTGAAAGGAAGATTAAGAGTTGTAATGCAGAAAATGACAAAATCCTGCAAGCACATGAGAAACAAGCAGAGGTAAATGCAATGATACTTCATATTTTGTCAGAATTGTAGCAATAGGGACCACTTCGGATCAACCATGAGCAAGAGAACATAACTAATGGGGCATATGGTAGCAGGTCTCATGGTGATTATAGGTTGGATGGAGAGGACATGATTAGAGATGGCAGGTCCTTGAATATGTCGGATAGGAGGGGTGATAGACACAGGTATTATTCTAGTTCTAGTTCTCACAGACATTATGATCATCATTGTCATCATCCTTATAGGAGGAGTGACAAGGGATATTTACTGGATGAGTTTAAGAAAGAAAATACACCTATATTTGATGGACAGATGAAGAAATCACAAGATCCAGAGGCATGGTTGCTTCGTATGAGGAAGTTCTTTAGATTGCATGATTATTCAGAAAAGGTGATATCAAAGATAGCCACTTTCAATCTTAAAGGTAAAGCAGATATTTGGTGTGAATATGTGAAGAATGTCAGAGGTATTAAAGAGAATTACTTGACTTGGAATGAGTTTGAGAGGATCTTCAAGAAGAAGTGTGCGTCATAAAGGTACTATGATGGCAGAGATAAGGAGTTTTATGAGTTGTAGATGGGTTCCATGATAGATGATGAGTATACTAGTAGGTTCTTGGAGTTGTTGAGATATGTGCCTTACCTCAAGGAGGAGAAGGCCAAGGTTCAGAGATTCATCAATGGACTTCCAGTAGAATACAGAGACCAGATTGAGTTCGATGAGCCTAGATCATTGGAGGAAGCCATCCAAAATCTGAAACATTTTTATGATCAGTCAAAGCGCAACGTTGAGCATAAGCATGACTTGAAAGGAAATGAGAAATTTAACCGAAAATGGCCACCAAAGTGAGGAAGACCTCAAGATGAAAGTGAGAAATAAAATATAGACCCTTACAAGAAGTTTAATAACATTGATAAGGCACATGGAGAGCAGCAGGCTAGAGGCAATGGTAGAGCATCATTGTAGTGTTCGATATGTGGCAAGGATCATTGTGAGAGGAATTGTCCGTAGTATCAGGGTGGTAGACCCTAGATCTACAGTGCTCAGGAGGCACATACAGTTGGGTATGTTGGTCATAGAATTTCTCAGATTTATGTAATTGTGGACAGCAGACAGGCGGATGATCAGGCATCTATCATTGAGATGGACGGTAAGCTTTGTGATCAATTTTTTTTCTATTTTGATTTATCCTAGATCTAATTATAGTTATATTAATCCTGACCTGGTGGATAATTGTGGTTTCAGAAAAGAAGTGCATGCAGAGCCTTGGTTGGTATAGTTGGCTACATGTACAAACAAGAGAGTTCACCATTGGGTAAGATCTTGTACATTTGAGTTAAATGGTATGCCTACAGCAACACGTTGAATGTATTACCATTGGAATCGTATAATATGATTTTGGGTATGGATTGGATGTACCTTCATAGGACCAAAGTGGATTGCTTCGACAAGGCCATTAAGTGTGTGGATGATAGTTGGGAAAAGAGAATTCTACAGGGAAAGAAGAAGCCTAGATCAATGAGGATGGTTACCGCTATGCAGGCAAAGCATAGTTGCAAAAAATGTTGCGTGATGTTTGTAGTGCATATATCTAGTGACAAGGGTAAAGATGTTAAGGATGAAGAAATCATCAAGAGGTACCCTATATTGCAGCAGTATCAAGATGTGTTTCTAGCAGATATTCCAGAGTTACATCCTCATGGGAAATTAAATTTCTCTATTAAGTTGGTGCTAGGGGCAACACTAGCAACAAAGGTACCCTACCGAATGAGTACTCCAGAGGTAGTAGAGTTGAAATTGCAGTTCAAGGAGATTCTTGACAAGGGATACAATAGGCCAAGTGTTCACCTTGGGGTGCACGAGTGTTGTTCGTAAAGAAGAAAGATGGTACTCCTAGATTGTGCATTGATTATAGGTAGTTGAACAAGGTAATGATCAAGAACAAGTGCCCATTGACGAGGATTGATGATTTGTTTGATTAGTTGAAGGGAGCATTAGTGTTCTCTAAGATTGACTTGAGATCGAGATACCATCAATTATGCATCAAGGAAGATGATATCTACAAGATTGTGTTCAGGACCAGGTATGGGAATTATCAGTTTGTTGTAGTTCCATTTGGTTTGATTAATGCCCTAGCTACATTTATGTGTTTAATTATTAGTGCGTTGCATCCTTATTTGGACAATTTTGTTATTGTATTCATTGATGACATCTTGATATACTCCAAGAATGAAGAATATCATGTTGAGCATTTAGCGGAAATTTTGAGATTGCTAAGAGAGCATCATTGTATGCTAAGCTTAGCAAGTGCAGCTTCTTTCGGATATAGGTGAATTACTTGGGACATGTTGTTTCCAAGGAAGGCATAGGATTAGATCCAGAAAAGATAAGGGCCATCATGGAGTGGGTAGCTCCTAAGAATGTGGATGAGGTGAGCTCATTCATGGGATTGACAGGTTACTACAGGAGGTTCGTCAATAAATTCTCATGCATTGCATATCCTATCACATCATTACAGAGGAAAGGTAAGAAGTATGAATGGACAGAGGAGTGTGAATTTGGTTTTGAGCAGCTCAAGCAGTTGTTGACACATGCACCAGTGTTAAAGATTACAGATATAGATAAAGAGTTTGTAGTGAGTAAAGATGCTTGCAAGAGAGGACTTGGTGGAGTCCTTATGCAGGAAGGATAGGTAGTGTGTTATGAGTCATGAAAACTAAATGAGAATAAGTAGAACTATCTGACACGTGATCTTGAGCTGGCAGTGATCATACATGCATTGAATATGTGGAGGCATTGTCTTCTTCACAGGAGGTTCATATTGATGAGTGATCACAGTGGGTTGAGATACTTGTTTAATCAGCTAAATCTAAATTATTGGCCACCCTTAGTGAGTTCAACTTCGAGATTAGATACTTTAAGGGAAAGGAGAACCAGGTTGCAGAATCTCTTAGCATGAAGGTACATGTAAATCATATAGCATCCATGAGCTCTTATGGGACAAAGTTACAGGATAGGATTTTGCAGGCAGGACAACGATATGACAGGTATATGGAGATTATGCACAGGTTACAGCAGAGTACAGGTACATGTGTAGGTATAGGTATAGGTACATATACAAATACAGGTGATCGGGATGCAGATTATCGTCTAGCGACAGATGGTTTTGTGAGATTCAGGGACAAGATCTATGTGTCGAATTGCAATGAACTCAAGAAACTTATCTTGAGGGAGTTTTAAGTGAAGTCGTACTCAGGTCAGCCAGGATATCAGAAGATGTTGACAGTGGTAAAGAAATTCTACTATTGGCCGAATTTAAAAACGAAAGTGGCAGAGTTCGTGGCTAGGTGTTGGGATTATCATTGGGTGAAGGTGGAGTGTAAGCATCCAAATGGACTGCTACAACTTATTGTGACTCCGAAATGAAAATGGGAGATCATTCTATGGATTTCATTACAAGTCTTCCGAGGATAGTGAGACAACATTATTCTAATATGGTCGTGGTCGACAGGTTGAGCAAGGTAGCTCACTTCATTCTAGTAAATTATTCAGCTAGTGAGGTGGCACAGGTTTTTATCGGGGAGATAGTGAGATTACATGGTGTTCTGAAGAAGATTGTGTCGGACATGGATGTGAAGCTCACTTCCAAGTTTTGGAAGGAGCTATTTGCAAGTTTGGGTACAAAGTTGGCCTTTAGTACAACTTATCATCCACAGACAGATGGACAGACGAAGAGGGTAAATAGGATTTTGGAGGATATGCTTAGGATGTACATGGTGCACCAGCAGAGAATATGGGAGGAGTATCTTCCATGAGTTTAGTTTTCATACAATAATGGTTATTAGGAGTCATTGAGGATGAGTCATTTCGAGGCACTGTATGGGTGGAGTTGTAAAACTCCCATAAGATGGAGTGATCCAATGAATAGGGTACTTATTGGAATGGATATGTTGGTAGACATGGAATAAGAAATGCAGGTTATAAAGAAGAATCTAAACACAGCACAGGCTAGCCAGAAGAGTTATGCAGATCAGCACAAGGTATTCAAGGAGTTTCAAGTTGGAGATCATGTCTATTTGTGCATCAAGCCCAAGAAGAGCTCTTTGAGAATTGGATCATGTGCCAAGTTTGCACCACGATATTGCGAGCCTTTTGACATACTTGAGAGGATTGGACCAGTGGCCTATCGACTTGCACTACCTCCAATAGTGAAATTCCATGATGCTTTCAATGTTTCATTGCTTAAAAGGTATATAAAGGATGTTGATCATGTTATTGATTGGTTTGTATTGCAAGTGGAGAAAGAAGGAAAATTTCAGTTGGAGCCTCAGTGCATATTGCAACAAAAGTAGCTCATGCTAAGGAACAGAGCCATAGAGAAATTTAAAGTGAAATGGAAGCACTTTGTACCCGAAGAAGCTACATGGGAGATGGCAGATCAAATGTGGGCCATGTATCCTTCTTTGTTTGTTGGTTGAGGCAAAGAAGTTTTGTTTTGAAGTTTGGTATATGTTTGGATTTTTGTTGATATTTTGCTACATGTGTATATGCATATGGATGTAAATATCGCCATGACCTAAGTTATAAATCTCCAATAATCAATATGTGTGTTATCTTGTCATGTTGACATGATGTTTTGATTTTGGGAAAGTCATTCATTCTAAATATTGCAATGAGATAAGTTATAAATATCCATGAGCAATATGTTTGTTTTAAGCAGTTTTGTTGAGGTCTTAGTGTGGTTTAACAACTAGGATGGTGTTCCCCAAGGGGGAGGGTTCTGTAACAACCCAAGTGAAAATTCCATGTAATAAAAGTTACAAAGGAAAAATAATACCACGGTTAAGGGACACTTATTCCAAGTTGAATATTGCACAAAGATATCCTAGTGGGCATCGTTAGATGTGTTTATGGATAAGGAAATTGGAAAAGGCGATGGTTAAGACATTAAAAAAGGAAAAAAGGCATTTTTGGCACATTTAATAATGAAAATAAAGAAAAATAGGAGAAAAGGGAGGTGAAAGGTCACAGGTTGCATGTGAGGAAAAAATTGAAGGAAAATAATGGAAAATGAAGAAAATAGAGGCCTCTTTGATAAAAAGGCTTTTGAGGATCAGTTTGTAACCTTTTGTCAATTCAGTTTTGAAGCTCTCTCATTATTCTCTCACTTAGACTTTTCTTGGAGCACTCTAGCTTTGGAGCAAGGAAGGAAAAGCAATCAAAGGAAAGGAAGGAAAGCCAAGATCAATTAGCTTCAGTAGGAACACTTGTAGGTAACTTATTGCATGTGGTATTTCCTCGTTGGTTTTAACATGCATAGATTTGCATGTTGGTGTATGGTTCTTTTTCTTTCGGTGGCATGGTTTTTCTGGGTTATGACAGTGGTTTTCAGCCTAACCTTGCCTTTTCCAGATAGTCATGGTGTGATGGGATTGTTTTCTCGGTTTCGAGCTTTGGAATTGCATGATGGTTTTGGAATCCAAGGTGGAGGTGGTCTTGGGAAAATCCCAAAGGCCTAGGAATCCATTGGCCGGTTTTAGTGGGATACATGGTAAATCCTGAGGTAGGAATCTCGGTTTAGGGCTTAGTGATCCGGTGTGGATTTCAGTACAGCCTGAGAGACTGGTGTCTCGATTTAGGGCCTAGTGATCTGGTGTGGATTTCGGTAAAGCCTGAGAGACAAGGAGACAGAAAATTCCTCAAGGATAGTGATGGAGTCTGAAGGCATTCCTAGCTTGGTTTGGTTTTGTGATCTCGATGTCAATTTTGGTGAGATCATAGTTTGGTGAGGGTGGAGGTAGTTTGACCTCTGGATTCCCTTGGTTATTTTTGGATTGGTTTACCCATGAGATTCCACATTCATGCTTGGAATATGGAACGGGGGTGACTAGGTGAAAGAAAGAGTTGGTTCAGCCATGTCTACAGTCGGGTGGTACGTGGAAGTCTCGAACCTGGTCGGATTTATCCTATGTTTAATGAAAGATAAGTTCTCGTTCTTTTTTACTTGGTAATATGTGGATTTAATAGATGTTATCTCATTGTTATTTTCATGGTTTAATGTTGGTTATAAGGATGGTTATATGACTGGTTATTGTCATGGTTATTTCATGTATTTACTTGTAACTAAAAGGATAATGGATGCAATAACTAGTTGATGTCAAAATAGTTAAGGGAAGAGGGTGGTGATCTATCTTGTCAAGTATCATATGATTTATCATTCATTATGATTTCTATTGTATTAATTTTCCTGTAGATTGCATTGATGCCAAGTGTTTGACAAAATGTCAGTCTCGGTTGGGGATGGTCAAGCCTAGTCTTGGAATTAGTTTTGATTTGTAAGACTTGTTATTATGTAAATCATGCATACTGAAAGTGTCATTGAGTTTTGGGAAATCACCTGGGCTCTAGGCCTGAAAAAGTGACTCAAATCCTATGGACATTAGGACAACACTAGGAAAAATAGTCCCTAGGTACTAACATGCCATTTTTTGGGAGCGTCTGAAGGCTTCTGGATACTGGCATGCCCATATCATGGGAGCATCTAGGGGTTAATTGGTCTAAAAATTTAGTGGGACCCAGGGGTTGGTTACGTGAGAGGTTGGGATGGTTCCTAAGAGTCATGTTGATTATATGGAAGGTATGCATGGTGTGTTTCCGTCAGTTCCATTTCCTTAAGGTGACTTAGGAGGTCGAATCATATCATAGTAACTTCTTGTCACATTTTTACCTTGGTTAGTCGGTTACTTGGGTAGATATGGGAGGAGGGTGTTACATAGTGCTATTACTACAAGAAGTATGGTTAGTTTGAATGTGAATGCGGAAATAAAGGATCATATTTGAACAAAGGCATCTCAATTGTTTCAAGAGCTAATGAAGGTACAACATCTTCCATGTTTATTTCTTGTTCAACAACACATGAAAATTGCAATGAAGATCTCTAGTAACTGGGCAGTGGCTACAATAACCATATGATAGGTAACAAAGATGTTTTTTCAAGTTTTGATGAAAGAGTTAAATCTCAAATTAAATTGGTTGATGATCATCTTGTTAATGCCTTAGGTAAAGGTCTTGTTACAATTGTAAACAAACAGAATGAAAATAAGAACACACATGATGTCTATTATGTACAAAGTTTGAAAAAAAATCTATTATGTGTAGGATAAATGAGCTAAAATGGTTTTGAAGTAAATTTTAAAGGTCCTGCCTACAAAATTCTTGACAATCCACCTAATCAAAGTGTCATAGCAAGGATCCAAATGACCAAAAATTGGATGTTTCCTCATAAAAAATGAGTGTGAGACAAATGATTGAAAATGGTTTTGAAGTCAACTTTAAAGGTACTACCTACATAATTCTTGACCAAAGAGCTATAGCAAGGATCCAAATGACCAAAAATAGGTGTCTCCTCTAGTCATGAAAAATATGAAGCAGTCATTATCACATGCTCAATTTGTAACAAATTCTCATGAAACTTGGTATGGTCCTGGGTCTACCTATGATAGATTTCCATCAAATTAATCCTTGTGAAAGTTGTATCCTATCCAAACACTAAAGAAACAATTTTCCAAATTACGTTAGTTATAAATCCCAACGTCCACTTAAGTTATTACATACATACCTTTGTGGTTCAATGCAAACCTAGTCAATAGGAGGAAGTTTTTACTTTCTAACCTTTATTGATGATTTCAACAGAATGACATGGGTCTTCTTCATCATTAAAAAATATGATACATTTGAACATTTCAAGCAATTCAAAGCCATTGCAGAGAAGTAAAATGACTATAAAATTAAAGTATTAATATCACATGGAGGAGTTGAATATGATTCCAAAGAATTCGCATCATGTTGCAAGGATCAAGGTATCAAAAGGAAATTTACAACAAGGTACACTCCATAACAAAATGAAGTGGCAAAAAGGGAAAATTAAACAATCATGAATATGGCAAGGAGGATGTTGAAGGCAAAAAAAATCACAGAGTATTGGGTAGAAGCAGTAGCATGCTCAATTTATATTTTGAGTAGATCTCCAACCAAAAATGTCAAAGACAGAGTTCCCTTAGAAGCTTGGAGTGGTATGAATACAAGAGTATCACACTTGAGAATCTTTGGTTGTGTAGCCTATGTGCTTGTTCTAGAAGAAATGAGAATGAAATTGGATGTAAGAAGTGATAAATGCATATGTGTTGGTTATAGTGAAGAAAGGCTTTTAAATTGTATAATCCTCTCACCAAGAAAGAAATTATTTCAAAATATGTTAATCTCTTTGAAGATCAAGCATGGAATCATCAAAATAATATAACAAATGGAAATTTACTTTCTTCACATGCATTAGAAACAAGTGAAACAATAGAAGTGGAATAGCCAAGACAAGGACTACCATGACTAAAGGTTCCAACTAAAGGAGAAAACAAATGAGGATAGAATGCAATAGTCCATCCTCAAGCAACGAATCTAATCCCACCATTCTGCAGAAAACAATAATTTTGAGAGAAATTTATGAACATATATATAATGAATGGGTACATTTTGACTCACTCTCTTACCAACCAACACATTGGGAAAAGCATCCAAAAAGAAAGAATGGGTTGAAGCTATGAACAAAGAAATTGTAGTAATAGAAAAGAATGACACATGGAGCCTTGTAGATATAGCAACAAGAAAAACAAGCATTGGATTCAAATGGGTCTATAAGACCAAGTTTAATAAAAAATGGAAAATTGAAAAGCATAAAGCTATATTACTAGGAAAAGGCTTTAGCAAGTTTGGATATTATTAGGACATTATTAGTAATAGCAACAAAAAATAATTCACCACTTTACCAAATGGATGTCAAATAAAGATTTTAAATGGGATCATCAAGGAAGAAGTTTATGTAGATCAACATATAGGAAATGAAGTCAAGCATCAAGAGCTGAAATTTTACAAGTTAAAAAACCCTTGTATGGTTTAAAACAAGCCCCCAGAGATTGGTACAAAAAAAATTGATTCTTATCTACTCAAGAAAGGATTCAAATGCAACATTAATGAACCTACTCTCTATACAAGAACATATATGCAAGGTAATATTTTTATTGCTTTCATTTATGTTGATGATATGATTTAGATAGGAAATTTGTAGCTTGAATATTTTCAAACAACTAAGGACAAGGAATTGATATGACCAATCTTGGTCACATGAAATTTTTTTTTGGAATAAAAGTTGAACAATCTGAAAATGGAATTTTCATTTGTTAACGAAAAGTGTGCAAGAGACATTTTGACAAGGTTCAAGATGAGTGAATGAAAGTCATTACACACACCAATTGTCATATGAACCAAGATAAGCAAATATGACAATAATCCATCAGTCAATTCCACTTTATATAAGTAGATAGTAAGCAACCTAATGTATCTCACAACAACAAGACCTGACATAATGTATTTAGTCAACTATATATCCAGGTTTATGGAGTTACCAAAGAAACCCATTGGAGAGAAAGAAAAGGGATTTTAAGGTATATTGTATGAATAATACAATATGGAAGATTATACATTGATTCCAAATACAACCATCTTGTTGGTTACACATATAGTGATTTGTAAGAACTATTGGTGATAGAAAGAGTACCTTAGCATATGCAGTATATCTAGGTACAAAACTGATGTCATGGGCATCCAAGAAGCATCCCATTGTCTCCATTTCATCAAAAGAAGAAAAGTATGTAGCAACAATAGGATAAATGTGCCAAGTAGTTTGGTTAAGAAGATTCATAGGTGATATTGAGCCTAAAGAGAAGAAGGAGCCAAATCCTATTTTTTGTGATAATAATTCATCTATTGAATTTTCTGGAAATCATGTGTTTCACTACAAAAGTAAACACATTGACACCCATTTTCACTTCATTTGAGAGCTATTCAACAATGATCGAGTCAATATTCATTTTTGCGATTCCAAAATCAGTCGATGGACATTTTTACAAAGCCATTGGTAAAAACAAGTTTTGAATTTCAAAGATAACACTTAGGAATTATTTGTACTAAAAATTGTAATAAAGATGAAGTCAAAATTAAGGGGGAGGGTTAATGTAATTGTTGACTACATCTTATGTTGTTATATATTCTACTTAGTCAATAATTTTGATAGTGTAGTGCATTCAATGCTTAAGTAGTAGTTTGCAATAATGAGTTAGACCATATCAAACAAGTTGGTAGATCCATTCAAACAAGTAGTTTTATATGATCTCTATGTACCTATTTTTCGGTGTGGTGTGGCAAAGTGGTTCCTTAATGTGAGACGGGCTCTAAATCTCCATTGGTTTTTCAATCTGGGTAATTTTGTTTTACTATGTTTTTTCACTCTCTCTTTCGACAAGCTCAAGGTTAACTATGTTTCATATTCCACTTAGCTGAGACCGAGAATGAGATCCTGAGTTTAGACTAGTATTAGGATCCTTGAAAGATTAAATGCAAAGATAGATAGTCAATTTTGATCCCAGAACCCCATTTCAAGCATATGATTTGGGCTATTATGTCAGGTTTATCTGTGAGGTTTTAGAATGTGAAAACTCTAGAAACACTCGAGATTAAAATAGGGGGATTCTTAGGTCTAAAGAAAAAATTTGATTCAAAGAAGGATAGGAAATGGGTGATAGTTAGTATTGAAATATATTTCAAAGAGGGTTTGATAAAATAAATTGAAATTAAAGAGAGGGGGCACCCTTTCACTCTTGGTTTCAAAATATCAACTATTGGAGAGTCCCTTTACATTGGTTCATGTAGAAATATTTTGGTGATGAATAAAGAAAATAAGTTTTGGGTTAAAAAGAAGACCAATGTCTCTCAAAGAGAGGCTTTGATTTCTCTTCCATTTTTTAATGTGGTAAAATAGGCCAAGGGTAAGAATATTTCTAGTAAGTAAGAAAAAGAGCTTCATAGAAAATGTCATGTCAATGTTTTGTCACTCGACGGTCCCATTACTACAATATCTAAAAAGAATGATCTCTCTCCCTTAATTTTTTCCCTAATTCCAGAAATTCAAGTTTTACTTTCAGAAATTTTTTCTTTTAATAATACTTTATCTAAAAAGGAACAAAATGAATCCCCTCTTCTCAAGGCTTCTTTGGCCCTCTCTCCTATGGTAGATTCATTTCACTTTCTTGAAGTGGGGGAAGAGTTTGAGTCCCTAGATAGGATGAATTGCTAATGGTCCTGATATAGGGAATGGTAAGCCTTTGAAGGGAGAGTCTCTCCTTCCCCTTGCCTTCCCCCCCCCCCCGCCACCACTCAAATTGTTAAACATGTTGGTAGGAAGTTTTATGATCTAATATCTAATGCCAAAATGGAAGAATGGGAACCCTAGTTTGGAGGTTTGGTAAAAGAATGAGGGTTGGATCCTTTAGTTGAAAGGAAATTTCACTTATTTATATATCAACAAAAAGTAGTAATGGATACCCAAAGAAGGAAGCAAGCTACAATTTATAGGGCCCTTAGAGCAAAGAAATATTGGTGGGTTGATCCCTTATGAAGTGTATGTCTTTTAATGCTATAGGGGTAGGGGATTCCCATAAAATTTTAGCCCTCAAGAGACTTTCTAGGGATATTGGTATAGGCATAATCTTGATTTAGGAAACTATAACCTCAAGTTCAAAGGCAAGACCAACTATGGAAGCTTGGCTCAAGGGTTGGTATTTTTCCTTGCTGAATGTTGAGGGATTATCAAGTGTCTTGCTAACAACTAGGCTTGATCGGAATGTTTTGAGATTCTCTTCAAAAGGAAACTTCTTAGTGTAAAGGATACATGTATTTAAAAATATAGTAATAACAAAACAACATTTCAATGTTAAACATAAATAAAATATTTATATGCTTATGTTGAATAAACTATTTCAATGTTAACTATGTAGCAACTGATAAAAAAAAAAAAAAAAAGGAATTTATTTTTTTTAGCTAAAACATTTTATTAGTGTGTTCCTCAAAATGAAAGAGATGTGTAGTTCCTCAAAATGAAGGAAATGTGTAATTCCTTCCATGCTCATAATGAAGTTGATACATGGTACACAAAGATATATAGAAAAAGCCAACATATATTGATCTTAATTCTGAATGAATAAATTTGATCCCTAAAATATATATGATAAATCTAACATTGATATAAACCTATATTGATTTTGAACGATAATCTAATACTTAGTTTCACAAAAGTAAGAATCTTCTCGATACTCATTGTGCATTCCCAATCAAAGTTCAGATGCAAAAATAAATAAATAAATAAATTGATACACTCATTCATGGCTTATGCATCAACATTCATGAGATTCATTCTTTCGTGTAGTATAAACTCACTGTCTTATTCATTCTTTCCTACAATATTCTTTACACTTGTATAAATATTTATCTTCATGCCTATTAAATATCCCAAATCACAAAAACATAATGTCCAACACGACAAATAGATGAGCACAATAATGTCATTTTTATTATAAAATTCACACAATGAACCAAGTCATGTACAATATTGCAGACATTGAAAAATAACAACGCAATCTAGACTCTAAGCGACTCAACTTTTCCAGTTCACATAGGTTTTTTTTTATCATAAAATGCACACAATGAACCAAGTTCTCTGCAATAATGCAGATATTGAAAAATAGCAAGGCAGCCTTAGCGACTCAAATTTTCCAGTTCATAGAGATTTGTATACAATTTTAATAGTCGTGTTTGAAAATAGCAAATGCTAGAAATATATGTAACCACTTTTTCATATTCCTTTCCTTTTAAAGATAGCGTAGAAGAAAAAAACATTTGGCAGTAGGGGAGAGGACTTTATTGTTGTGCAAGGACCAGTAGTTGTTATAGTATTGGTCCCACACATCCATCAAAAAATCATCATAAACCATAAAAAAATGCACATAAATAAGTTATATAAGTTATTAAATTATTTCCAAAATGGGACCATATATTGATTGGACCAACAATTGTCAAACACCAAGCCTTAACATCACAAGTTGATAAGACATATTGTCCCAACTACCTTCAGCTTTGAATTACCAATTAATTCGAAATGCACTACAAAAGATTCCATTGAATTCTATCCAGGAGTACACCTATCCCATCAAATAGTCACCCATTGATTTCCACTGGAGCAACACATCCCATTGCTGGGTTACCTGCACAAGAATAGGTGAAATGTGCGTCAACCATATCTACAGGTGTGTTTAACCATTCAACCTATTGAATACAATAAATGACACCATTCAATTCAGGAATTAGTTTAGAGGATGCAATAAATGACACCAACCCTTTCAATTCAGGTATTAAACACATCAACCCTTTCAATTGAGGAATTGAACACAAGAAAGCACAAGGATCAACCATGAAAGTTTATCAACCATTAGATCATGTAAAAATCAATCTAGAACACACATTTGCATATGGGAGATGGAAATCCATGCCAATATTCCCTACCAATTAAATTCTAGATCAAAAAACTATAAAACGTCAACCCTTACTGATTTTCATTTGAAACATTCATTCTACTCATCAGTTGTTGAAGACATACTATCAGAGTCTGTGCAGAGTGTTACACTCATTCTATTCATCAACTGCTAGAGATATACAATCAGAGTGTGTGCATAATGTTACATTCATTCTATTCATCAACTGTTGGAGATATACATGTTTAATTTTGTTGAATAAAGTTATCATATTGATTATAAAATCCTTATTTTTGTTGAGAAACAAGGGTAAATTAAAGCCAATATAGCCAATATCACTTGTTAAATAGATCTCAAGATTCGATTAGAGAAGCACTTTTAAATGAATAACGGTACCAATGTATCTTTATCACTTGTATATGCTTATTATAAATTCTCTTTTAATTATTAAATTATCAAATTAAGACGAGAAAACTACAAGATTGCAAGATCAAAACTACAAGGATTTAGACAAAATTGCTACCTGTGACATTAGTTGGTAAAATGCAATAAAATATATGCAATGCAATTTGCAAGAGAGAGATACTTATACAATGAAACTATGCAAAATGAGATGCAACAAAGAATCATTTATTTCATTTTTTCCTTAGGACGTGCTTTAAGGCTCGAGATTTTGTATTTGAACCCACTTCGCTCTCCTTATGTCAAGCGAGCTATTCCTTCCTTGACGATATGGGCCTCCTGTAACTACTATTCGTTCAGGCTCATTACTCAATAAAATGAGTCTATTTGAACCCTAATCGATTCAAAGTCTATTAACCTTGTGTCAGTCTATCTATTACTTATGAACTTGCTTTAAGGTTGGATTACATATCTATAAAATATAACATCCAAAGACTCTATAGGACCACTGAGCAGTAAGACGTCAATGAGAGATGCAATGAGGTAGTTAGTATCCAAGAAGGATATCATATCCTTGACTAGGCTAGGGAGAAAAGCCAACAACAATGCCAATATGCTAACTCAAGAAACTACTAGTCCTTCAATGTACCACTGTCAATGAAACAAGGATTTGTGTAGCTTACTAGAAAGTATATATTAGTCAATTAAATGATGAGATCAACCCTTAAATCATTCTCAAGATGAAAATAACCATACCCAAGTTTAGTAACAAATTTCAATGTCACTGTAACCTCGAAGTTGACTCTTGCAATTTAATAGTAGACCACTATAATAATGATATTGGTCCATTGTCAACAAGATTGGTTAAGCAATATTTGAGGATAGAACACTTTGTAACCTCTATGATTAATATGCGATAAATTTTAATTGTTTTAGGCTTACTTTTATCAAATAATTAATGTGATTAGCCTTTGTATGCAATGCTTCAGAACTTATCTTATTCGACAATCTACAATAGGTCATTGTTGAGGAGAAGTACTTACAAGTTATTAAGAAAATAAACTACAATCATCAATAACATGCAGCACACCTTAGAAGATACTCATAGCCTAGACAAATCAATCAAATAAAGCCCACAACCATGCAAGAGAAAGCTAGAAAATTGATTAAGGATTTTATGAGTTATATATGATTTGATTTAATTATTCCAAGCCTCTTATAATATGAAATTTTATGTTTGAAAATCCTTCCAATTATGAGTTTCATATTAGAGATGTATGCAGTCACCCATAAGGCTCGCGTAAGGGAAATGTTAGATTGAAGTTACAGTATATAGATAAAGCACTGATTTTTGTTGCTCACTCATTACAATGGCCAATGAATTACTTTGTTTACTAATACTACATTGACATTGTATTATTAATTCTATATTTATTTGCAAGAGTTTTGTACTTGTTTACCTGTAAGAGAAAATCAAAAAAATTTAAAAATCGGAATTTAGTAGCAAATCTGCAGGTTGTTGCAACCATGCCAAGAGTTTCTATTGTAGATCGTACAAGGAACAGGAGGAGGGGAGGGATGAGGGGGGGCCAGCTACGATCCAGTTCATCAGATAAGGATAGGGAGGTGATGTGAATGCTCTAAATGCTCCCAGCAATGTCTTGAAAATGACATTGTGGTGGTGTATCATGCTATCCCACCATCAACCACAGAGCCACCTTCAACCACAATGCAAGGTGCAATTTCAAAAAAAGAAAATATGTGTCATCAGAGGTTGGAAAAAGTAAGACATGCTAGCTGCAATTTATGACATTGAGTTTAATGGATATTCAATATGTCCCTCTACAAAAAAACATGGTATTGCTACCTCTAACATATATTATTGGATAAATGGGATGACTAATACAAATCGTAGAGGGCCTGTTACAGTTATGACTAAATAAGAGGAGAATGAGGTGGTTGAGTGGTGTAAGGAGATGGACCCATTGGGACATGGGTTAGAGCTTATACAACTTAAATCCACAGCAGCTAAAATATGTCAGGGGAGGCCAAACCCTTTGAAAGATGGGTTTCCTGATAAATCAGGTGGAGTGGGTTTAGAAAAATGAATCTAGACCTTGTGCTACATACAACCGAGGGCCTTGACAGAGACAAGGTAATAAATCTACGCCCTGCAATTGTGTCTAAGTTCTATAACACTATTTATGTTTCATATGAGCAACACTCATATGCCCCATACCATATATGGAAATATGATGAAATAGGCTTACGGGCAAGAAGGAATTGTGGTATGTGGGTAATTGCCCAGAGAGGGAGCAAAGATGCGCCTAAGATTTTTCCTAAGAGCAGGGAGTGGAACACTATTCTTTGTTGTGTCAATGCAATTGGTTCTTCGATCCAAAGATTTATTTATTCAAAGGTAAAACTCAACTAAAAAACTATCTACAAAATTGTGAACCAGGTGTATGCTTGGTTGCAAATCCCCATGCATGGATGAAAAAGGAACTATTCCTGAATTGGCTTTGTCACTTTGTTACTTCTGTACGAGGTGGCTTCTCACCTAAAAACAGACACCTATTGAGTTTAGATCGCCATGGAAACCACATGGTTGTGGAGAAAATTGAGGAGGCCAACAATTTGGGCATTGACCTGTTAACATTGTCGGCTCATACCACTCACATATTGCAATCCCTTGATGTCAGCATGTCTAGGCCTTTTAAGAATCATTTCAAGGTCGAGCGAGCTTTGTGGATGGCAAAGAATCCAGGGGTGGAAGTAAAAATTTTTGAGCTAGCTAAGATTGCAAGTAAACCATTTAAAAGGGATTTCACGCCTTCTAATATCAAGGTTGGATTTATGAGGATTGTGATATGGCCAATTAATGTTGATCCTTTTATGCATGATACTGTTTGTAGCCAAGAATTTGATGTGGAAGGTTAAGAAGCAGAGAACTTACAAGACCACTTTGATGAGAAAGAAGATGTTGTTGATATTTAAGGTATAATGTACCTTTCTGGAGGGAAATTCTATGGTGATGATGATGAACATGTGAGTGAGACATTGTTCAGTCATGAACCAACTCTCAATATCATGGAGGTTGTCACGCCCACTGAACCACTTGCAAATTTTGTATGTGATATTCCATATGAGGCAGTTGATCATGCGAATGAAAATGCAAGCTTGATTTCAAATGATAATGCAATAGGATTAAACAATAAGCAATTTAGCATTCCAACGCAAGTAATCCCACCATCATGGTTTGCAGAGGCCATGATGAATATCAACACACATAATGTGTATAGCACCAATGAGGAAAGCATGGACATCCCTTCACAACCATCAGAGTTGAACACCGAACTTGTTCATTATTTTCTGGACAATGGATCACTGGAAGAGGAGCCTATTCAACATGAAGTACTTGAAGAACACATAAATGGGGGCCAAGTAATTTTCCTAGAGGTTGAAAGGTAAGTGTTAGGTCCTGAGGAGAATGGGACAACAATTTAGAGAATACTTGGTGCACTCCTAAAGCTACCAATAGGGAGAGTGAAAGCCTCATCAAGGCACTCAACATCAGATTGTCTTCGTTTGGGGAGGAGTTCACAGTTGCTCGCATATGAAGATTATATGAATTTGTTGTTTGAGTCAATAAATAAAATAAAATAAAATTTCAAGAATCTAAACAGAGAAAGAAGGAGTTGGCCAAGGAAAAGAAAGTTGCAAGGATTGCATTAGTAGAAGCTCTAGCAAAGGAAAGGTTGAAAATAAAAAAAGAAAGGGAAGATAAGGAACATCAAAAATAATTGGCAAGGCAAGAGAGGGAGGCAAGAAAGGTTCAACAAGTGTTGGAAAAAGAAGGAGGGGTGACAAGCAGGGAAGACTATGGTCCAAGCAATTTAAAGGCAAATAGGATGATGTCCAACACTCTAGACCACATTGCAAAGCATACACCATCATACCAAGACTTGATTAACATCCAAGTGCTCCGTTATTAGCCAAGGGTTATGCCCACCTCTTATACCCCTACTAGTGTAGGTTTAAATCCTAATTGTGTTTATATGACAAATGCACTCAGTGTTGGGGTTAGTAACACAAGTGGACACTTGGGCTACTAAGTCCCTCCATTGCTACAAGGAGAAAATTAGATTCAAGAATATGGAAACATTCAGGCACATCCTAATCAACCAATCTTGGGTAGTCCACCATACTTGGGTCAGGAAAGAAACTCAACAATTTTGGGCAATGTAGGAAATGGAGGCCATGAAGCATAGGGGTGACATGACTTATTTTTTGTAACCATGTCGCAATGTGGATTTTGTAAGGATGCAATACGTTGATTGGTTTCATAGTAGACGCTACACTTCTACATAGTTAAGGATTATCCAGTTCATTAAATTGAAGATTACAAATGATACATAAACCATCTCTTCTACAATTACAACCAGTTTTACTTCATTTGAGAATGTTTGTTAATGGTCATTGTGATGATCAAGGAACAAAGGTAGATCAACTAAATTCAAGAATTTGAATTATATTGGGATAATATGATCTATAGATAATTGAACTATGTTGGGATAATTTGATCAAAGTTAGATCAACTAAATTCAAGAATTTGAACTCTGTTGAATTTGAATTTGAATTCTGATCTGAAAATTAATTTTATTTCGATGTGAAGATCCAACTACAAAAATTATGACCAGGATAATCATGCACTAGTCTAAATAATTGAGCAATGGAAATAGTATACCATTGGTAAATAAACTATCTTACATAGTGACCATTTCCTTTATGAGAAACCCAAAAATAAATCAATCAAATAATTCTAAGTTAACAAATTAGGGGAAGGATGCCATTATTCCCGAATTGATTTATTTTTAGGATAATTACGCAGATATGAGTGTCATTAACTGTAAATAAAACAATGGAAATAGTATACCATTGATAAAGAAACTAGTCTACACAATGACCATTGCAAATAATTAACAACAAATAATTACGCCATTAACAGTAAATAAAGAATCCAACTTCCCCAACTATCTAATAATTTAAGATATAAATGCATTACATATATGGCATTACATATATATATATATATATATATATAATAATATATATATATATATATATATATATATATATATGAGCATAATAATTTATAATTTAATTCTTTTTCCAATCATGACAAAATTGGCAAGGTAAGAAACATGTTGGTATGCATCTCCTTTTAACATGTTTTTAGGGAATTAAATGAGAAGGCAGATAAGCTTTCTAAAGAAGCATTACTCCTTCAGGAAAGTATGTTGGTTAAAACAAAGATAGGAGGTGGAAGTACACTTCCAGAAGAGATTCTCTCTCTTTACTGAAGGACTAAAGACAATGAAGAAAATCTAGTTTGTTTGAAAAAGTTGTGCTTTTTTCTGAATTTAGTATTAGAGGAGTATAACTAATTTGTCGTTTTTTAATCTCACACTTGTAACCAAGAACTTTTGGATGACGATTTATTTATGCATTTTTTAAATTTAAATTTTTTTCCATGAAAAAAAAAGAGACTTATCCACCTTGCATTGTATATTTTGAGATCTTGAAATATCAAATATGTGTAATTGGAAAAAAAAATCAAAATCATGTTTAAAGAAAAATCAAACTGGAACTCAATCAACCCTTAGGAAAAACAATTTGTGAAGATTGTGAACTATCTTAAGCATAAAACCCCTGACCCATCATAAAAATTATACGTAACTTTAAAAGGCTTCAACTTGGAAACGATGGTCTAAAAGGCAACAAAAAAATAGGGTAAAGCCATCTAACCATTCTGAGTTACAATCTAGTTTCTGAGTAAGGTTGTGATTATTCTAACTAGCATCGAGAACCTAATCTAAAGGAAGTAAACAAAAAGGAAACATTTTGTTTCCTTTAATTATGTCAAACTAGAGGGAGAAAGGTTGATCGATGAAAATATTATAGAATTAAAAGGTTGAGAATGACAACAGTGTCTACTCTTAAAATATTTCCACATACTTTGAACAATGACACTTTGCAAAATAGTGGCTAAAACGTACAAACCTAAACAAAGAATTAATAAATCAAACAACATCAAGATGGAAATTGGTCAAGGGGAAGAAATCGTAGACAAGAAAATCTAACCAAAAATAACCACTGCCTCTGAGACAATACATGGACTTCTCTGAGATAATGTCAAGATGAAACCCTAACATATATCTGATCAACAAAGTGATGAAACCCTAGCATATTAGCAACAATTATGCCCTCAAATTTGACAAACCCTAACAGCATATAAACAAATGCTCTCCAAACTGTTACTTAACAATTACATTGTCAGCAATTATGCCCTCAAATTTGACAAACCCTAACAGCATATCAACAAATGCTCTCCAAACTATTACTTAAGAATTACACTGTCAAAATGTATTCAAGGACACTAACCCATTCAATATTAATCCCACAATTTACATGCACAAAAAAAATCGACAATTTACACAAAACCTACAATTTACACAAAACCCACACATCTGAAGGTGTTTAAAAACACGAGCAGATAAGTTGAACAAATTTACAATAATCCATCCAGCTAAATGTATTTAAAAACATAGGAATATAGGCTTGTAGGACAGTGTCCTACCTTCCAGCTCTCGTTCCATCGGCTTCCTCCATGCCAGCGCGCCACAGAACCCCAAATGCTCCAAAAACCATAGCTCCAACTCCAAATTGCACAATGACCTTAAAGACAGGTATCGCACATTGCCGTGGGGTTAGACATTTGTAAAGTCACATAAAACAAGTGAAATGATCCCATAAAGCTTAGAAAATTGCTCATATATCCGAAAAACCCCTTTGAAGCATGAAACGTCCATATCCAGCACCGAGATGAGCTAAATCCACCACAAGGACAAACGCAAACAAATAACCAACGCAGTACACTAGATGAGGAAGAAAAACCACCCCAATAAACCAGACAAAATGGATGATAACCAAGCAACCTCTCAAACAAAATATAGAATTTCCCCCCATAACCCACTATCTGCAGCGTTAAGTACAGTTATGGTTGCGACCAGCATTGCAACATTGGCGTGCAAGTACCCACGAGAAAAAAAAAAAAAAACAAGAACCAGGCCTGAATAGAATAACACAACGTCTTTGAGAAGCCTCTAATACATGAGGCTAAACTAACCCTAACGCTCCCTAAACCCGCTGAACCAATCACAAAGTACGGAGAACAGGTGTCTACATGCAGAGGACGGGTATTGTACAAGGGCAAACTAACCCTAACGCTCCCTAAACCGATGAACCAGTCACAAAGTACAGAGAACAGGTGTCTGCATGCAGAGGATGGGTATCGTACAAGGGCTCAACAAGTCTGCGTGGAATCTCTCTGGTCCGAGGTGGACGCTTTCGGGTAATGGCATCCCTCCCCTAGTATTATCATGGAAACTAGGAGCCCGAAAAATACTGCACAAACTATTATCAACCGTGGACAATCTACGTTGTTTGTGAGAGATATAAAAGCAAAGAGAAAACACCATTAGAAGGGTTGACTCAGCCCTCATTTCGACCATTAAAAGCGCAACTAATAGGGATTTAGGAACATTTGACCCAACAAATATCAATCTGGGGGAAACCGTGGGAATTGTAAGGATGGCTACTAATGCTTCCCATGTATTATCCATCTGTTATATCTGTTGGTCCCCTGGAGCATCATTTTCCCTAACATCGTAATCTGGAATGTCGATTTCAATGGGGGGGATTTCCCGTTGGGATGAAGATGGTACCCTAGGATCCATCAGCGATGGATAATTTTGATCTTCTAGGTGGGGTGTTTTATTTGAGCTTGATAAGTATTTAGGTCGTTCATGGTGTTTTCAGATGTAGTTTCCTCTGTCATTTTAGTTCCTTGTTTGAGTTTCAATACTCGCTCCTCTTGATTTGATCTTCTTCACGGATTGATTTTGTAGCTTCTGTACTCTGAAAAGGTGGTTAATTCACAATGAATCCCAATATCTGGTTGACACATCACAACAAGATCCATTTTAGCACCATATTGCTGGTAGAAAAAGGTGTCATCCCTTCACCTATTAATCAGTGGCCACTCTCTTCGATGCAGTGCATATGGAAGTCCGAAAATAGATTTTGTTACTAGAAAGTAACGAGGTAATTGATAGCGACCCTTATCACTCAGGTTTTGAGGTGATGTAAGGAATTCAAATGGATACCAAACTCGAGTAACTTTCAGAAAAAACGACTTCATTTCCTTAATTCATTGGCGTCACATCAGCAAATGTCTACTTTACTTTGTTTGTTATTTAAAGATTATCAATCTAAGAATTATAATCTCTCCTCTACTCTTGAAGATGTGAAAAGATGCTCTGCAATGTCTGGTACTATTTTTATAGCTTGGATACAATATGGCTCGTGTCGAAGGCTTGTTCATCAGTGACCCAGCCTCAGGGGACCTTTTAGATCCTCCAGTTGCTCATGGCCAATCTTCTACTATAATTTATTCTTTTAATCATGATTAGGGTTGCTGCTATTCATATTTTTGTGGTTATTTTTGGTATTAATGCTTCATGGTTGCAGATATTACGATTGTTCACTTCTCTTGGAGTTGGATTTTCATTGTAACTGAAGATGTTACTCTGCTAACAGTGTTTTTTCTCGTATTTTATGGTTAAGTTCTCATGCTATTTACGTTATGGTGTTCACATCTGGGTGTGCTATGTTTCGTTTCGTTATAGGGGCACCAATGAATTATAGTGTGCCAATTGAAGTTGGTTTCAACATCTGCTTCCAACTTGGCTTTATTTTGCGTCGATGGGTATGCTCATGGTTATTCTTTCTCTGTTGGGTGGACAACGGACTTTGGTGCAATAACTGCTCTGTTAATTTTTGGCTCAGGTTAATAACATTTCTCTCAGCCAATGGTCACGGTGTTGTAACTTCTCAAGCATATTTTTGCACAGTTTATGTTTAGTTATTCTCAGGCATAGTCACTTTTTCTGAGGAACCTAAACTCTATTTGCAAACCTCTAGTTGTTGGTACTATTGTAGTGTTCTGTAAGGGGTTTTGGCTTTGTGATTTTGCAGGAGAAGCTTCATCATTGTAATGGTGTTTATGCGTTTTGGGGATTTTTATTTTTTTCTGGAGCAGTTGATGATTGTGATTATATGACTCTGATGTCCAAATCGATAATGTAAATCTTAGATTGTGGATTATATGACTGTAATGTCCAAATTGACATTGTAAATCTTAGATTAACTTTTCATTACTAAAACATATAATGATAATTTGCATGATTGTAAAAAAATTAATTATAAGAAAATATTTGTAAAAAACATAATAATTAAAATTTTGAGTACAATTGTTATTTTTAAAATAAAA
>APFE030125577.1:133697-148206 GCA_000404065.3 Pinus taeda | reverse complement strand
CAGGAGGTCAAAAACACCCAAAAAATGGCCTCACTACCCCTATTTTGACACACAGGAAGCAGTCTTGGGAGAATGAATATTTGGAGGGGAAAATGAGCTCCAAATTCAAAAATTCCACTTGGGTTGGAAAGTAGACAGGACAGGCTTTCCAACAAGCACACTTGGGCACATTTTGGACTCCTAAAAGTGCCTCACAAATAGCCCCATAGTGGTGCGGCGCATATAGGAAAAAAGGCCCAATTTGCCTCTGTTTCGCGAAATTTCAATTCACGACTTTTCATGAGTGGGCCCTCTCATCTACGCTTCACTTTTTCGACACCAAAGGTGGAATTTAAAGTATTTTCAATCCAGATGGGCATCTATCCAAGTGGAAAAGGAAGGCAAAGGGTCACCCAAGCCATTTGTCATGTTTGTGGCGCTGCACCTGTAGCTGATGTTGGGCTCTCCACCTTCATTTTGTAATGATTCGAGTAACTCCCCAACCCTTGGGTGTTTTATCTTTTCATGGCACATGCTATATATTATATGCAAACTATTTGCAAAGGGTTGGTTGGCTTGTAACTTCTGGGAGACTGTGGGAAAGAAACTTTGTTTCTTCATTGTATATTTTTTACAGAGGATTAATGAAAGGCAGCGGCTTTGTTTCATGAGATTCATGTGGTTGTGAGTGTAGCAAATGCGTCTCTTATGTTTCATATGTATTTCCTTATGTTTCATAATTCATTTCGTATTCATTTCCAGTGAAATTTTCTAAGTTAGATAAGGTAGAATTCAATTTTATTGCTTTGCCTGTGGGAAAGTTTCATGTTCAATGTTCTTTCTTCTATTGAAAAGGATTCATGTACTAATGCCCTTTTCACTCTCCTAAGCAATCTCTCCATTCCACGTTGTTTCAAACTAAATTGCTGGACTCTCCACCTATCTTGCCTCACGAAGTAATCTATGCCTTTGTATTAAATTCTCTTTCCATCGTAGTCCATTGGTCCCATACCATCCAGAAACACAGTCATTCATAAAAATCGTTTCTTGTATCCATATTCACTTACTAGCCTAAGATCAATATTTCATTGTAAGTCATATCAGACCATTTTGTTTATCTATTCACTGAGTGTGACTCGGAGAGAGCCCTCACCTGTTCTGGTAGGGTTAGCTACCATACTGAGCATGGTTTGTGGTTACCCTGAATTTTGCCTTCATTCCGCGTAAGGTGGATTTAGGTGCTAACATAGTGGCGACTCCACTGTGGAACGAAATCAAATCCCCTTTCTTCTTAATAATTCTAAGCTTCCGGATGATAAGTTTAGGATTGGATAGGCTGAATAAATTGGTTGTGTCCTTTGATTTTTCTCAATAACACGCTGGCTTCTAGAAGATACACCAGAGCTAATCTAGATCCAGACCCTCCGCACATTTACGAAAATCCCAATTTTATTCAAGAATTCATCGTCAAGAAAGCTCTATATCGTCCGTGTTCAAATCTCATTCATGCCCGGACATTTTTGAGTATATTGAAGAGCTAGAGTTTGATGAGCAGTTTGAATTATCGTTGTTCGAAACCAAATTCGAAAGGGCGATTGACTCTATTGTTCAGAATCCATAGTTTCTTGTAGAATTGGAGACAGAAAGGGCTAAGCGGTCGATTGATAATGACATTGTATCTCAGCTTCAAACTCCAATTGCTAGCCCCTTACAAACTGTGCACACTCCTCCAACACCTCCAAGGACAAATCCACCGAGAGGGATGGCTGCCCGTTTTGCACCCCTTGTTCTACCTCAATTTCTAGATGACATGCCTGTAGATTATCAAAGCAAAATCTCGTTTTTTGATGGCACTCCTAATGGCTTTACTGCTCAGCAACACATGGACAGAATGGTAGACTTCTATGAACTTCATGAGATTGATGTGGAGAATGTGGCAATGAGACTCTTTGTACAGAAATTTGCAGGTGAAGTGAGGAAATGGTTCAGAGGATTTCCGGCTGCACGTATCGCTACCTTGGCTGACCTACAAAGACAATTTTTAAACCGCTGGGAAGTGAAAAAGAATCCTCTTGAAATTTTGGCCGAATATTAGAAAATCAAAAGAAGCGTTGGTGAGTCGGTCCAAGACTATTGCATTAGATTCAATTCAGTTTTTAACAAAATTCTAGATCATCTAAGGCCACCTATGGGACTAGCCATGGTGAAGTTCCCGGATGGATTTGATGCTGACATGGCTTATCAATTAAGAGAAAGAGAACCAACCACAATGGAAGACATGCAAAAGATAGCGGTCAGCATTGAAGCAAATCTGCTGACCAAGAGAGCTAGAGAAAAGGCAGAGAAGAAGGTCACTGCAAAGGAAGAATCTTCCTCGGTAAATTAGCTACTTTAGAAGGTAAAGCAGATGCTTGAAAGAGTGAAACTTGACAAATCGGAGCCACAAGTTAGAAATCCTAACTTTTGTGGCCAGCAACAACCACAATATAGAATAAGACAGAGAGATCAGCGAGCCCAAGAGCAGACTACACAACTGCCAGTTCAGACACCTTTGCAGCAAAATTTTGTGCATGGACCAGAATCAGATGAGGGCGGGAATGTAATAGGTGAAGAAAATCACCTCTTTACTACGGATGATTTGCCTATTTATTTGACTGAGGAAGAGGAGTATGCAAAAAGTTCAGTTGTACACAAAGACGTAGATTTCATTCTAGCAAATGACACCATCATGGAGGAAGAATCAGATGAGTACCAAAGAGGCTATATGAATGCTTTGTCTGCCCAACAACAACGATATTCACTTAGAAACAGAGATGTGATGGTCAAACCAATTCAGAAAAAGAAGGATGTTGAGGCATCAAAGAATGATTCAGCAGTTACACAAAGGAAAGGAAAGGAGGCGGTTGATCCGGATAGCAGCAAATCACCATCAGCAGAACAATCACATCAGCAATTTGCATCGAAAGAAAAAGAAAGGAAAGAAATCCCAGTCAAAGAGGTAGAAAAGATTCCCGCTTTTAATTTAGAGAATGATATTTCTAAATTAAAGGTATCCATCCCCTTGACTGAAATAATGAAGAACAATAGTTATAGAGGAAAAGTAGCTAAAATGTTGAATTTGGACCCAATGTCTGACATGGTGAATGTCGAAGATGATCAACCTGAAATGATTTTTGGGTCAGCATCGAATGGTGAGTCTCTTGATAGTGATGTGCCACCCTTCTATATCAGTTTGAGATTGCATAATTTTGTGTTACATAACGCCATGTTCGATTCCGGGGCTTCTCACAATCTCATGCCCAAGGCTATCATGGATAAGCTTGGTCTAGACATCACCCGGTAATACCATGATCTCTATTCGTTTGATTCCAGCACAGTAAGATGTATAGGACTCATCAAAGACTTGGTTGTGAGTTTGGATCAGCTCCCAATGAAGAATGTTTTGATGGATGTTGTTGTAGCAGATATTCCTCCCAGGTTTGGCATGCTTCTTTCCAGGTCTTGGGTAGTGAAATTGAAAGGGACACTACAGCTAGATTTCTTCTATGCAACGATTCCGGTGTTTGGAAAAATGAGGAAATTGTATCGGGAACAAAAAATGAAATACATGATCACAAGCAAGGAGAAACCAATAAATCATCCAATCAACTATGTACATACAGATTTAGAGTCTTTTGTTTTGTATTCAGATAGTTTTAATGATATAGATAGTCAGTTAGTAGAAGTAGATGATATTTCGGAAATAAAAGAAAATTTCAGAGGAGTTCTAAAGAAAGAAGAACAAGAAAAGCACAACACCGTTGGGCAATCAGCTGAAAGTAATGGAAAACAAGCAAACAAGGCACAACAAACAGATTTTCAACACTTACAAGAGGAGGAGGAAGGCTTGTGGACCATGGATTTCGATGGAGCAGTGGGAAATGATGGCGTTGGAATTGGAATTTGGGTACGCAGTTCTTTCTCCGCCCCGAACAAAGTCCCTAGTAACATGCGGGTATGCTCTTACAAGTTGGCTTTTGAGTGTTCGAATAATGAAGCTGAGTATGAAGCTCTAATTGCTGGACTAAAGATTCTAAGAAAGCTGAATGCTAAGAGGATTTCAGTATATGGCAATTCTGAATTGGTTATCAAGCACGTCAGAGGCGAATATCAAGCAAAGCATCCTAGGATGCGGGCTTATCGTAATGCAGTTCTAGACATCCTAAAATTATTTTTAGAATACACCTTGACATGCGTGCCTCATATACAAAATAGTATTGCTGATGCTCTTGCCAAGGCAGCAAGTAGTTTGAAGATCCCAATGAATGCCAACAATAAATTTGAAATCCATGTCAAGCATAATCCAACCGTTCCAGACAATCAGAGATATTGGCAAGTGTTCCAAGATGATGAGGAGATTGATGATTTTATGTAGAACAAAGGCAAGTTCAAAGAGACCTCAATTGATGTAGAAAATGACAATGGTAAGGTTAATGGTACAGATGAGGTGCAAATCAATAAAATGGACGTATTGCAGCTAAAGAACAACGTTATTCCCAAAGGATTGATACCTCTAGAAGAACTCTTTGATCAAGATGATGTAGCCCGCAATCCAACATTGCAACTAACAGAGAAGGGTGTGGAAGAGATCAATATCGGAACAGCTACTAATCCTAAATTGGTAAAATTGTCCAAAGCATTGCTGCCAAATATCAAGGACAAATATATCAGTTTGATGTCTTCATTTGCAGATGTGTTTGCTTGGGATTATTTTGACTTAAAGACATATGATACCAACATAATTCAACACACTATACCCATCAAGCCCAATCAAAAACCATTCAGGCAGAAGTTGAGAAGGCTAAATCCAAAGTTGCTGCCATCTATTGAAAAAGAGATCAACAGGTTGTACAAATCAGGGATCATTGTGCCAATCAGATTTTTGGATTGGCTCCTTAACTTGGTGCCCGTACGGAAGAAGACAGGTGAGATTCGCTTATGCATTGATTTTAGAAATCTCAATAAAGTTTCATTGAAGGATAACTATCCACTACCCAAAATGGACCATACACTTCAGTGAGTAGTGGGAGCATCTCGTATGTCACTACTTGATGGTTATTCTAGATATAACCAAGTTTCTATCCATGAAGATGACCGAGACAAGACAACATTCACTAGTCCATGGGGAACCTTTCATTATGCTAAAATGCCTTTCGGTTTGAAGAATGCGGGTGCCACATTTCAACGGGAAATGGACTTGGCTTTTGCAAATGAGAAGGATGTCTTTTTGGTGGTGTACCTAGATGATTTGATGGTGTTTTCCAAATCTCATGAAGAGCACATGTACCATATAAAAACTGTCTTCCAAAAGTGCAGAAAATGTGGCTTGTCGCTGAATCCAAAGAAGAGCTTGTTCGCCATGGAAGAAGGCAAACTAATCGGGCACATTATCTCAAAATATGGCATTCGTATTGATCCAGCACGTGTGCAAGCAATTCAGCAAATCGACCTGCCCCGGAGTAAAAAAGAGATACAATCGTTCAATGGTAAGATGAATTTTCTATGCCGCTTTGTACCTAATCTTGCTGAACACCTAAGAGAGATGACAAACATGCTTAAGAAGGACAGCCAAGCGAAATGGACGGAGGAGGCTGTAAAATATTTTAATTTGGTCAAATTGGCTCTTTCCTCAGCTCCAGTTCTAGTTAGCACGGACTACACTCAGGATTTCATGTTGTTCTCATTTTCTTCGGAGCACACTATGGAAGCTGTCTTATTGCAGAAAAGAGATGATCATGAAAGACCCATTTGATTCTTCAATAGAGCTATGAGAGATGCAGCCTTAAAGTACAACATCATTGAGAAGCAAGCCCTTGCACTTGTGAAGGCACTGAAAGATTTCCGGGTATATATTCTACATTCTCATATTTTGGCCTATGTTCCTAATGCTGCTGTCAAAGATGTTTTAGTGCAGACCGATCTGGAAGGAAGAAGAGGCAAGTGGATTGCAGCCTTGTTGGAATATGATGTGGAAATAAAGCCCACAAAGCTGGTGAAAGGACAGGGGTTGACAAAGTTAATGGCTGAATCAAACTTGCATGCTTTGGACATAAATTTGATCGCTGCCTTATCCGATGAGAATGAGGAAGGATCGTCAATTCAGGTATCATAAATGTTTGCTATTTCTCTGTGGTATTCATATATCATATATGTGCTTAAAAATTTGTCACCACTGCCCAACATGACTAGAAACAAAGTGAGAACACTCAAGTTGAAGGCTGCCAAGTTTTGCATTCTAAATTCTGCACTGTATTGGAAAGATCCTGGTGGCGTTTTGTTAAATTGTTTGGTGGAAAAGGAAGCAAAGAAGGTCATGGAGAACTACCACCAAGGAGACTGTGGTGGTCATCTTTTTTGGAAGTCAAAAGTAAATAAAATTATGAGAACAGGGTACTATTGGCCGACGTTGTTTGCTGATGTATATAAGATGGTCAAGTGTTGTCATAAGTGTCAAATTTTCGAAGGAAAGTAGAGGTTACAGCCTCTACCACTCAAGCCCATTGAGGTGAGTGCTCCTTTCCAGCAATGGGGGTTGTATTTCATTGGTGAAATTCATCCTGCCTCTTTCGGTCAGCATAGATGGATCCTCACAGTGACAGATTATTTCATGAAATGGATTGAGGCAATTCCCACCAGACAAGCTACAGATGCGGTAATCATTTTATTCCTGAAAATAACATTTTGTCTCGCTTTGATTGTCCGAATAAGCTAATCACCAATAACGCAACAGATTTCAAATCAAAGAGGATGGTAGAGTTTTGTCATAAATATCACATCATCTTGGGTCACTCAATGGCCTATCATCCGCAAGGCAATGGATTGGCAGAGTCTTCGAACAAATCATTGGTTAACATCATCAAGAAGCTGCTGGAAATAAATAAGAAGAGCTGGCATAAGAGGTTGGTCAATGCACTTTGGGCAGATCGGGTCAGTCAGAAGAAATCCATAAGTACGTCACCATTTGAGCTTGTTTATGGAGTTGATATAGTATTTCCTACCTCTCTCGCTGCCCCAGTGGTCAAACTTCTTCAGGAGGCCAGCAGTGACGAAGATCCTATGCAGAGAAGGTTGAATCAAATGGTCCACTTGCAGCAGACCATAGAAGAAGTTTTCAAGAACACATCCAAATTGCAGGAGAAAATCAAGAAAATTTATGACAGAAAGGCAAAGTTGGACAAATTTCAGGTGGATGATGTGGTGCTGAAGTGGGATGCAAGAAATGAGGAAAAAGGAAAGCACGGTAAGTTCGAGAATCTTTGGAAAGGTACTTTCAAGATTGCAGCATATCGAGGTTAGAATGCCTTTCTTCTGAAGGAAATGAATGGGGAAGATTGTCCAGGAGGGTCGATCAATGGTCGGCTGCTCAAGCGGTACCATTTCTGAGTTATTAACGTTGCTTCCACTGTCACTGTAAATACCATTTTACTTCAGTTTAGTTATATTTTGTCCAGTTAGTTTTCAAGTGATTTCAATTTCAAATTTGAGTCAGTCTTTGGTCATTTCAGTTTCACAAATGAGTCAGAGTCCTATGTTATTTGTCGAAATAATGACTCCGTAGCCCAATGGACAAAGGCACTGTCTAGCTCTTCCAGAGATCTGCTGTTCTTGGCACCTCCAAGGAGCTACCATCCCCCATTGGAGCCAATGTTAGAGTCGATCTGGTCAGTCCTCCGTCAGAGATCAAAACTCTTTATACATTTCATTTTTAGGTGTCTTGCTCCATTCACCCAGCTGCATTCCACTAGGGGCATGCCATAATCTAACGGAGAAGGTCATGCTAGTCATTCCCCCTCATGTCTTGCTCCTGTTGGCTCAGGTCTTTTGTCAATAATCACCAAAGTCCATGACAGTCAAGGTATGGTCCTTTAAAGGACAAAAGTCATTTTTCGATAGTTAGGTCTAGAGATTCATAAATTAGGTCTTAAAACAAAGCCATGCAGGCTAGAGTGAGGCCCTTACATAGTTATGATTCAGAGAGCTTCATCGTCATGTGGATAGACTTTGACTGATCTTAAAAACTTTGTTTTGAAGAAAAGTCAAACAGTGTCATTTGTGATAAAATTTTCAAAAAAGTTGTTAGTTGATTTCTTCAGATGCAGTCATGGTTTCTGTGGCCAAATGTCCTGTCGTGCAATCCCTGCAAAGAGTGCCGAAAATTTCATCATTGGAGCTAAAATTTCAAAGGGAAAGTGAAAATTAGTGTGCTTTAAAGTCAGTGAAAAAGTGTCAAAACATAACATTAGAAAAATGGGTTTTTGAAGAAGCAAAAATTGAACCCATCACTTCCAAGGCTTTAGATACAAGTTTTCATAAAAAACAAAGTCATTGTGCTAATCCAAGCCTTAGAGAAACATTGCAAAGGGTTTTGAGTGCATAGTGTGTGTTTGGAGCGAGTTGGAGGCAGTTTCAACGAGCGCGGCGCATATACACAGGGGTGTGGCGAACATAGAGGGCGCGACGCACATAGAGCCAGCCCTCAGTTCAAGTTTTCAACGAGCGCGGTGCACACCCAGGGCGCGGCGCACTAGGTTTTGCACACGGCGCACACAGACCAAGGGCCGAAATAGTGCCAAATCACCTCAAACTTTTTGTGAAGCCCATCAAATTGAAAGGTAGGCTCTATGACATGACTTGTTCATCAAAATTTATAAATGATATGGTGGTTTATGGCGATGTTTGAATGCAACCAAATTCATAAAATCAACCACAAGAAAACACCAAAATCCATATGGCTAGGGTTGCATGATTGAGGTATTGAGGCCAAGGTTCCATTTTCACCCACCATTTTTCCCTCACCTATCATTTTTTCCTATCCTCCCTTCCTCATTTTTCCTATTATACCTACCCTAAAACACTACCAAACCCTCTCCCCTATCCCTCCACTCTTTGGTCAACATAACACCCCAAACTCTACCCTATCAAAATACCCAAACCCCTCCATATCCCTAAACAAAATTCTCCCCATAACCCCTATTCCCATCACATTACTCCTGTCCTAATACTCCCAGTTTCATTGTTCCCCTTGGTGACAGATATCAAAAGAGCACCCAGCTTCAACCATCATCAAAGAGCAACCTAAGTATAGTTCACACAACAGTCATGGCATCACAACATTCGTTAGAGTATGAGATGGAGACACAAAGTGACTCATCCTCGGAAGAGCAGGCTCCCAGGAGACATCACAAGAGTGGCAAACATGTTAGGGATGAGCCCACTACCCTCACTGAATTACAAGCATGCCCTCTTGCCATGTCATGCTTCCAGCACCTAGCATGTTTTGAATTTTGTCGAAGGGTGGCTAATGTTAGAGTTCATCATGAGTTGGCCCATCTTTTTGTGCTTCACCTACATGGAGGTCAGTCTATCTTGGCCGAGGTCACCTTCACATTGACACCCGAAACTATCTCAATGGCAACATGCATACCAAATGTTGGAGAAGAGTGGCATAAGAAGAAGAAGGTGGATAGGAAACACTATGAGCCTTACATTAAGGCCAGATTATTGAGTTAGCTCACAAGAGTCTTTCCCTTCAGATACTTGAAAGATGAGTATGCTCCACTCATGAAATTGATCATGAAATACTTCAGCTGTGAGGGGAGGTTCTCTCGACTCTATGCCTATCACATTAGGTTGCTCATGCACTTTACCAGGGTGAGGATGATGAACCTCCCATTTTTCATATGCAGGAACATAGAGAGGATGAACACCTTCATGCTGCATAAGACCCCTCAGCAGCAGCTCAACAATGCATATCACTTTGCTCTTATCCAGATTTTGGTAGATCATCAGTTGGGATTGAAAGGCATTGCTTGAGAGGACTTCATCTCCCGTGACCACTTCAGCACATCACAGGTACTATCAGAGCTAGAGTAGGAGATGGGTGGTCCTTCTCATTAGTATGAACACCATGAGACCACGACTATGCCAGTATTCGTGACATATCAGAGAGGCAGTAGGCACTTGTTTGCAGCTACAAAGCGAGTGTTATATCCACCCGGGGTGGAAGGGCCCTCACTTTCGGCATCAACTACCTAGGTACAGGACAAGGATAAGAGGCCTGTGCATGATGAGGGGCCATCAGGTGAAAAGGAGGCTGATTTCATCCTCATTCAGGATGATGATGTAGAGGTGGAGAATGCCCGACTTAGGATGACTATTCAGGAGTAGAACAGAGAGATCCAAGACTTGTCACTCAATGTGGAGAGGGTCAGATGGATCATCAAGTATCTGAAGCATAGGAACAAGCAGCTTGAGGACTAGCATGAGATCATGGAGCTGCAAAACATCCGTGAGAATCGACAAGCTGCCCAGCAAAGGAGGATCGAGCTCACTACCTTGGAGCAAGAGATAAACAATGACCGTGAGTCTTGGTTAGAGTGGATCAACATCCACCTCGAGAGACTGCTGGAGAAGAGCGACAGAGACAAAACCATACTGAGGAGGATGGTTTATCATTACAGAGCACGGAACATGAGTGCAAAGGCCCGGATAAGGAGTTTGAAGGCAAAATTGAGCAAAGCAACAAAAGAGGCAAAAGAGGCAAAAGAGCAAGATCGGCTTCGAATCTTGGCTGAAGCTTCTGTGGCCCAGCTTAGTGCCTCTTAGAGAACCTCCAACCCAAATTTCAAGAAATTTGGGACAATTTTGGTCACATGGAAATTTTTGGTCACAAACACAGGTTTTTTCTCCCTATGCGCTGCGCCATTGGCGCGGCGCATAGGATTGGGAGCTCCAAATGAGAAATGGCTTGCATTTTTGGATTCAACATGCAAAATCATGACTACTAGCACTCAAGCAAGAAATTTTGGTCTCCAGGAGGTCAAAAACACCCAAAAAATGACCTCTCTGCCCCTATTTTGACACACAGGAAGCAGTCTTTGGAGAAGGAAGCTTTGGAGGGGAAAATGAGCTCCAAATTCAAAAATTCTACTTAGGTTGGAAAGTAGACAGGATAGGCTTTCCAACAAGCACACTTGGGAACATTTTGGACTCTTGCAAGTGCCTCAAAACGGGCCCCAAAGTAGCACGGTGCATATAGAAAGTGGTGTGACGCATATAGGAAAAAAGGCCCAATTTGCCTCTTTTTCGCAAAATTTCGATTCGTGACTTTTCATAAGTGGTCCCTCTCATCTACACTTCAATTTCTCAGCACCTAATGTGGCATTTAAAGTATTTTCACTCCAGATTGGCTTCTATCCAAGTGGCAAAGGAAGGCAAACAGTCACCCAAAGCCATTTTTCATGTTTGTAATGCTGCACCTGTAGCTAATGGTTGTCTTTCCACCTCCATTTTGTAATGATTCGAGTAACTCCCCAACCCTTGGGTGTTCTATCTCTTCATGGCACATTCTTTATATTGTATGCAAACTATTTGCAAAGGGTTGGTTGGCTTGTAACGTCTGGGAGACTGTGGGAAAGTAACTCTGTTTCTTCATTGTATATTTTGATAGAGGATTAATGAAAGGCATCGGCTTTGTTTCATGGGATTCATGTGGTTGTGAGTGTAGCAAATGTGTCTCTTATGTTTCATATGTATTTCATTATGTTTCATAATTCATTTCATATTCATTTCCAGTGAAATTTTCTAAGTTAGATATGGTAGAATTGAATTTTATTGCTTTGCTTGTGGGAAATATCATGTTCAGTGTTCTTTCTTCTGTTGAAAAGAATTCATGTACTAATGCCCTTTTCACTCTCCTAAGCAATCTCTCCATTCCGTGTTGTTTCAAAATAAATTGTTGGACTCTCCGCCTATCTTGCCTCACGAAGTAATCTATGCCTTTGTATTAAATTCTCTGTTCATCGCAGTCCATTGGTCCCATACCATCCCAGAAACATAGTCATTCATAAAAATTGTTTCTTGTATCCATATTCACTTACTAGCCTAAGATCAATATTTCACTGTAAGTCATCTCAGACCATTTTGTTTATCTATTCACTAAGTGTGACTCGGAGAGAGCCCTCTCCTATTCTGGTAGGGCTAGCTACCAGACTGAGCGTGGTTTGTGGTTACCCTGAATTTTTCCTTCATTCAGACTAAGGAAGATTTAGGTGCTAACAAGCATAACACCAGGGCTGATCCTGTAATGCTGACCCGCTTCCCTTTTGTGATGTGCAATATGTGATTTATCGCATCGCAACCCTGATCTTATCGGGGGCCGATTCTATAACACCTCCCTTTGCTGATATGCAATTTTGCAAAATGCAAGAACCAATGGCGCCCTGCCACTTGGCGCCTCTTGATTCGCTGATAGAGCCTGCCACATCATCCAATCCTTCCACGTGAGCAAGTCATACCTGAACTTTGACTTGCTCTAAGTTCTGCATAAGAGCTTAGATTTGATTGTCATTCACACCATTGGAATCAGAATAATGAGCTCTTCAATATGAAGATAAGTTTATCAAGATTCTAACACTTTTATTTTTGAGCCTTAATTTTGAGAACTTGATCACTTATTAGCTGCTTAGCTCAAGGAGAGAATCAGTTTTTATACATAATGTTCTATATTTAAATTAATAAAAAGCATTAATGGATAACCATGAGAATTAGGATGTTCCATCGGGTTACATCGTCTTTCCAAAATATAGAAAAAAAATTGGAAACATGCTAAATTAATCACCTATATGACAAGTGAAAATGATTCATTCATTCCTTTCTAAGAAAATACTTTCCATTGTCATTTTCCTGCATGAGGAGATTGATTTTTTGGCTACCCGGTTGATCCACGAATGATAATTGTTTAGTTCATTATTGCATTGTTATAACTGGTGAAAAGTTATAATACATTTCCTTACAGTTACAACAAAGGTCTTAAGTGAGTTGCAAAAATATCCATGTGGTGAAACAACATGGGAGTTGTATCAAGAGTCACAATAATCAAGAGGCGAGAGTCACAACAATAAGGAGTTGCAATAATGGTGAAAACAACTTAGAGTTGTAGCACAAGGGGAAGTAGCTCAAATATGTAGCAAGTACACTCAAGAAGATAGTTGTAACAACTCACACTCGAGAGTTGCAACACCTATGTCCTCACAAAGAGTTGAAGAACTTGCACTTGGAAGGCACCTATGCAACTTTGTTCATGTATTTTACTATTAGCACAAAAAGGTAGTAATCTCTTGAAAATTCATAAGAATATGTATTGAAAGAACATATAAAGAGGATAATTACACATTAATGAAAAATGCATCGTTGTGGATGAAAAAGGTACCAAAATGAGATGGAAATAGGAAAAACATTATTGGATGAGTGCTCAAAATATGTCAATTTGAGCACTTTCCATATCCTCCTAGTTGAATACATTGCATGTCATTACACAACCAAACATTTATTTTGGTTTTTTTCAGTTTTAACCCCATACAAAAATTACCTGCATACGAATTCTAAAACACAGAAAATAAACAATGCAAGAGCATAACACATAAAACACATATACACAGAGATTTCCCCTGGATCACAAAACTGGGACTACTAGCTTGATTTTTCATTATGTTCCTTTCAATTTTAGAATACATATTTATACATGTCAAAGCATCCAATACCATGGACTGAAAACCATCACGTCCAAAACCATGTGTGAAAAGTCATGCACAAAACCATAGGTAGGTCTGCCGAACCTAATGTAGGGTCCAAAAACAAAATTTCCTGGGGCGTTGCCCTAGACCCCATAGGGTGGGGTTACTTGCACCCCTCAAACTCCCTGTGACTCCCCCTGCTACACAGTCGACACAACGAAGGGGGGGCTTCGCCCCCCTTCTAACCCCCTGGTTAACTATGTGGGCTAGTCATGGAAATAATATAACATAACCCAAAATTCTCCCACTTGTTGTTTTATTTCCACAGGGGGCCACAAGAGAGCTTAGACATTTTTACACCCCTGCAATGCCCATTGTTTCTCTACACCAAGAGAACTTCTCAGAGCTCATAGATTTTTTCACTGCAACTGCAGTATTCTTCAAAGTGTCCACCTTTACTGGTAGCGCCTTTTTGGCTTCTAGCATATCCCTCACAAAGTGATACTGAACATCAATGTGCTTTGTATTTGAATGATATGCAAGCTTCTTTGCCAAGAAAATTGCACTTTGGCTATCACATTCTATCCTTATAGCTCCCTATACTAACTCCATACTTGAACACAATCTCTGCAACCAAACTGCTTCTTTGCTTGCATTAGTGGCTACCATGTATTCCGCCTCTGTAGTTGATAGTGCCACTACATATTGTTTCTTTCTCATCCAACTGACTGCACCTCCAAATAGGTTAAACACATACCCACTTGTAGATATTATCTGATCTAGATCTCCAGCCCAGTCTGCATCAACAAAGCCACGAATATCCAACACTCTGTCCAATCCTAGTCTTCCTTGGTAGCACAAACCATAATCACTAGTGCCACACAAATACCTAAAAACCCACTTCACTGCTGTCTAATGCTCCTTCCTTGGTTTTAACATAAACCTACTCAATACTCCCACTGCATGTGCAATGTCTG
>APFE030125577.1:85831-122580 GCA_000404065.3 Pinus taeda | reverse complement strand
AATACCTTTCTTGTTGTGGTCATTTGTTAACAACAATCCAAACAAAGTGACCAATTAGCAAATGAAATGGCTCTCGCCTATCCTCAGATGATTCCATAATAGATAAATATATTGTAATCATATATTGAGTTTCTTTCCAACTAATATATTACAAAACAAACAAACATAATGTCTTTTAAATCTATCTGTACTTTCGATGGTCCAAATTTGGGGATTTGGTTCTAGTTAAACCCCCTATCTTTGTTTATAAAATGTATGGATTAAGGGTAGGTTAGGGGGAGGCATCACCATTGTTTGTATTGTGCATATTTGTATTTCATTTTTATAGCTAATGCAATATTTTTCAAGTTCATGGTTCATTTGATCTATTGTGCTAGCTTATGAGCTATGATTTACCAGCTCTCTACTAAGGAGGAAGGGCCTTCCTCTTTAGCAGGGATCCTTGTGCTGTAGAGGTAGCGTGGTTGCTTCATTTTAGGTTATTTGAAGGTTATGTTAATTGAATTGTTGTTATAATTTAGTTATCATTGTTACAAATTCTTGTTGATAAATTACCATTACTATTGGTTAAACTAGATTCTATAATATTTGATATAGATATCTCATGTATCAACGTTGTTACTCCAGGATTGATCCTTACTAACTATGTGTTGCTACTATTCAATTGATACTACGATTTCATAATTTGTTTCCAATACATAATGTTAATTGGTTGATGTTACATCTATTACAGTGTGTTATACAATTAATGAATGGTTTGAATGTTAGGCCTTATATAAGCCCCATGTTAACCCAAAAATACCTTATTAAGCCTTACATATTGAGTGATTTCATTTCTTTTTCTATATTGTTGTGTAGGCTATAACGCCTCATGGTCCCATTTTATTAGAATTGTATCCTTTATCTCTTATATATATAGAATAGATATATATATAATATATATAGATATAATATTATATATATATATATATTAATATATATATATAATTAATATATATATATATATAATATAGTACTTAGATATATATATATATAGACAAATAATAATAATAATAATAAGGAGACCTCATCTTAGGATCATCAAATATTGTCATGCTCATTATATTTATTATAAAAGAAGGTTTCCCCTCAAATTAGAAGGGTTTTTCTATTTCAAATAGGCATCATGGAAATTTTGCTATAAATTCTTTTATGGGAGATTTTAGATGGTGAAACCCAGAGAATATTAAGAAGACATCCAAGATAAGCTTTTTTTCAATTTTTAGATATTTGTTCACTATATTTTCAAATATCTAGTCCTAAGGAAGTTAGGGTTTTTACTTGCTCCTAAATTCTGTCTCAAACATGTCAAATCATCATTTTTGCTATAACTTTCTTTTGGTGAGGCTTCAAAACTTGAAACTTATACCATGGTGAGGAAAACATTTGGTGAACATATCATCCAAGATATAGATCCTAGATTGCTATATTTTCAAAGATGTACTCCAAGGAAGTTAGGAATTCTAAATGCTCTAAAATTCAGTGTCAAACATGAATTTTAGGAGACGTATAGAAGTACCTCAAGTACAATTTCTAGAATTGTATTTCAATAATTAGACATGTGGCATGCTATACAAGTTTTCTCATAGGAAGAGTCCCAAAAAATCAACAAATTTTGGGAAAGTTACTATAACTTTTGATTGGCACATTAGATTTAGTTCACACATGTGGAATTGTAGAAACTACACATTAGAGTATTACAGAACAAAAATTTCATATCTAGAAGGCCTCAAATATCAGAAATGTATCAATAAATATTCAACCTTGATAGTCTCCAAATTAAGGTATGTAACTTACTAGTGACCTAATTATTCATTCAAAGATCCCTTTTTTTTAGTTGTAATAAAGAGGAGGGATATTATTATTTTCCAACATGCCTCCAAAGAAAGTTACTACATCAATTAAATCTACTAAAGGTGCATCGTTGACTCTTGAGAAAAGTGAGGACTTAGAATTTAGGTTATCTTAATTAGAGAAGAAATTTAATGAAATGGATGGTAGTATGTTGAAAAAGGTGGTTTTCTTAGGTTCCCAAGAAAAGATTAAAAGCGAAATGGGAAAGAAGATGAAAGAAAATAAGGAAGGAATAGAAAAGAAGATGAATGAAAATAAGGAATAAATAGAAAAATCCATGATTTCCATGAAAAATATTCCCATGGAGGTTTCCTAAAAGGGATGTTTAGATCCAAGGAAATCATGAACATAAGGAGAAGCATGTTGTTGATAATCAATCTCATATAGGGATTATGTTATCACAATTAGGAAGCTAAAATTTTGAACTCCATAACCATAATCATGAATTTTCAAACCAAGATCCATATCATTAGGGCCTCAAGTCAGCACCAATGAACTACAACATTTTGAAGACTGATATGAGGAAATTTGATCGTAATGATCCCGTAACATGGATATTTCAAATGGGGAAATAGTTTGATCTACACCAAGTATCATCCTTAGAAATGGTAAATGTTGCATCCATGTTTTTAGAACAAGGCCAACATGTATGATATCAAAGGCTTTGTGAAAGAAAAAAGATTATATTATATCTTGGTCCATTTTTATAGAGAAATTGATAGCACATTATGGGGATATTAATAAAAACGCATTCTTTAGTCAATTGGTAAATCTTCGACAAAAGGGTCTAGTTAAAGAGCCCATTCAACAATTCCAAAATTTGAGTCTCAAAGTAAAGAATATTTTATAGGGTAACTTGTTACACCTATTTATGGGAACTTTAAAGGAAAGAATCCAACATTAGGTGTGTCTCTCTGAACCGAAATCTCTAGAGCATACTTTTTATCTAGAAAGGAAAGTTGAGAGGAAAAATATGGCCACTAGAAAAGTATTCACTAATAAATATAGAGAAAATTATTCTCCATTTCCTAAACCAACAAGGTTGACTCCTCAGCAAATGGATGAAATAAGAGCAAAGGGAATATGTTTTAACTATGGAAACAAGTATAGTAAATGGAATAAATGCAGTGAGAAGAAATTATTCTACGTATACTATGAAGATGAAGGAGATCAATAACGTGAAACTTCAGAAGGTCTAGAGTTAGAAGAAACTTCTCCAACAATATATTTTCATGCAGTGGCTAGCATCAATACTCCATAAATTATCAAGATAACAGGATACATCAAAAGGAAAAGGGTGACCATATGGATTGATTTAGGTTGTACCCATAACTTCATCAATTATAAATTGGAAAAACTTCTTAATTGCTTTATATCTCCAACACCATAATTTCAAGTGATGATTGCACATGGGGGTACATAACTTGTTGAGGGAAGTGCAATAAGAATGAGATGAATACGTGGGAGTATTTATTATTTAGTTCCATTATTTCATTCCAAATGGGTAGTGGTAATGTTGTATTAGGGGTCCAATAGTTACGATTGCTGTTAAATTCCAAGATTTTTTCATAATATTTGTATCAAAAGGAAATGAAATTGATCTTAGAGGCATCCAAGGGAAACCAAGTAAAGTGAGAAACTCTAATACTTTAACAAAGTTGCTAAAAAATGGAAACCAAGGTGTAGTTGCACAATTGTTTTCATTAGATGTTCCAATATCCATATCCTCTACTCTAATGCATATTCAAAAAATGATCAATAATCATGCTAAGGTATTTAGATAAATTCATAAGGGTCTTTCACCCATCAAATATCATTACCATTCTATTAATTTGCACCTAAAGGTGTATCACCTAATATTAAGTCTTATAAATATCTAGATGCAGAAAAGAGTGAGATTAAGCATATGCTCAAGAAATGTTAGAGGTGTGTACCATTCAACCTAGATAAAGGGATTTATCTTCACCAATGGTGATGGTTATCAAAATGGATTGTTCATGGCATATGTGTACATAATACAAACATCTCAACAAAATGATAATACAAGTTAAGTTTCCTATTCCTATCATTGATCAATTATTATATGAATTGAAAAGAGAAATTTTATTTACTATGTTGGATCTTAATATTAGATATCACCAAATCGGAATGATCCAGGAAGACATTCCAAAAACAACCTTTAGAACACATGAAGGTCATTATTAGCTTTTGGTTATATCATTTGGACTTGGAAATGCATCTTCAACATTTCAAATCTTAATGAATTATATTTTCGAACTCTTTCTTAGAAAATTTGTTCTAGTATGTTTTGATGATATACTAATTAACAACAAATATTATGAAGAACATGTACAACATGTTGATAGGGTCTTGAAACTATTGGAAAAGAAGCAACTATATGAAAATCCTTCCAAGTGTGCCTTCAGGGTTCAAGAAGAGGAATATTGGGTTATATTGTATCACATGATGGTGTCAAGGTGGATCATAACAAAATAAAAGCTATGAGGGAATGGTCAATCCCTAATCCTTAAAGAAACTCGGAGGATTTTTAGGATTAAAAGGATATTACTGCAAATTTGTCAATAATCATGGTCAAATAGAAGCACCTTTAACAAAATTATTGAAGAAGGAAAAAATTTCTTGGACTAAAGAAGCAACCAAAGTGTTTCAAGAAATTAAAGAGGCTATGTGTATGATTCCCATATTGGAGACACTTGACTTCACAAAAACATTCATTGTGGATTACGATGCCTCAGGGCATGGCATTGGTACATTTTTTATACACGAAGTAAAACTTCTTACCTTTCAAAATTTTGAACTGAAAGGAAATAACCTATTAAGAACCATATATGAAAAAGAAATGTTGGTCATACAACATGTAGTTAATAAATAACATCCATACCTAATATGAAGACACTTGAAAGTAAAAATATATCATGATAGTCTAAATTACTTCTTGGAGAAAAGAGTATATCTATAAGAGCAACAAAAATCGGTCACGAATATGTTGGGTTGTGACTTTGAAATTATCTACAAAAAGGGAAAACAATTTTTTTTTGGCAGATGCACTCTCAGAGAAAGAGGAAGACACAAATGGTTTACTATGTGGTATTTCCATTCCACAACCTTACTAGATGGAAGAATCAAGGATAAAATGGTAGAATTATGCATATATATGCAAGATCATTCAATAACTATAGGAGGACCGTGATGTATTAGAAAAACACATGGAAAAATGATTTGTTATAGTGTCAAGATCACTTATTCTTATGTAATAATTCTCAACTCTAACAATATCAACTCCAACACATTGTCATATTGAAATTACACACTTCTCCTATAGAAAGAATGGAAAGAGTATTTTTTATTGTATCAAGATCACTTATACTTATGTAATAATTTTCAACTCAAACACAAGGTCCTATTGGAATTATACACTTCTTTTATAGGAATATATTCTGGGTTCTTGAAGACATACAATAGGATTGAGAATTTTTTATTTGGAAAATATTAAATTATAGGTGCAAACGTTTGTGGTAGAATGCGTGGCATGCCAAGAAAATAAAGGAGAGACTATCAAGACCCTAGGGCTCCTTCAACCATTAGCCAAACATTGGGAATGCATTTCAAATGATTTTATTGCAAGTTTACCCAAATCTGAAGGAAAGAGTGTCATTATGGTAGTGGTAGATCGATTGACAAATTATGTCCACTTTTTCTCTCTTTCTCGTCCTCTTAAAGCAAGTATTGTGGAATAAGAATTCATGGAAAAAGTTTGTAAGATACATGGAATACCAAAGATTTTTGTAAGTGATGGAGGCCTAATTTTCACTTTAAAATTTTGGACTGAATTATTTTCTTGTTTGGGTACTCAATTGGGTCACAACTCATCTTACCATCCTCAAACTAATGGGAAAATTGAGATTGTGAATAAAGGTTTAGAAGGATATTTATGTTTCTTTGCATCTGATAAATAGACATAATGACTCAAATGGTTTCCCTTTGAAGACTGGTGGTGCAACGCATCCTTCCATACTTCATAAAAGTGCCACCATTTATGGAATTTTGTGGATATCATCCTCCATCCGTCACATCACCCTTGAAAAGATTATAAGGGATCAAGGAGTAGAGCACCACATCCAACACCAACAAGAGGTTCTCAAACTATTGTAGGACAACTTGATTATGGCACAAAAAATGATGAAACAAAAATTAGATCAACATCATAGTAAAAGGGAATTTTAAGTGGGGATTGGGTATTTTTTATACTACAACCATATAAACAATGGCCCTCAAGAAAAAAAATAAAGAAAATAAATTAGGTCCAAGATATTATGGTCCCAATAAGGTGTTATAGAGAAATGGAAGTATGATCTACAAATTTGAGTTGCCTCCATCTTCACATGTACATCTAGTCCTCAATGTTTCTTGCTTTAAGAAGGTAATTAGTGATAAGATCCTAGTCGAAGCTATTCTCTAGAGATTAGTGAAGAAGGAAAATTAATACTATAACTAGAAACAATTTTGGAAATAATGACTAAGCAACTGAGAAATTGAGCAATACAAAGTACCTCATCGAATAGAATAACGTACTAGTGGAAGAAGCGGCATGGGAAGATGAGTTGTTCTTGTATAAACACCCAAAGATAGTAAAGTGTTGAGGAAAACACTTCTTTGAAGGAAAGGGGCATGTTAAGTCATCTATAAGCCCCATGTTAACCTAAAAACCTCTTATTAATCCCTATATGTTGAATGATTATATTTCTACTATTATAATTTTATGTAGGATAGAGTCGCTCAAGGTCCCATTTTATTATAATTATTAAGACTATGAATCCTTAGTATATGTAAATCTATGTGTTAAGGACTCATAGTCTTAATATCATGAGATATTAAAGAGTTTAGACTTCTGTGATCCATACTTGAGAGTGAGAATTATTTCGGCAAAATAACATAGAGAACCATTTGTCGACGCGTTTCGAACCAACTAGTGTGGTTCATCGTCAGGACAAGTTGAGGAACAATATCGAACGATCTGTTAAGTAGAGCATGCAAGTCCTTCAATGGCTATATGAATGGGAAATGGTTACAGAGACACTAAACGGCTATAATATATATTATAATAATTTTTATTTATTTATAAGCAATATTATTTTTTCTCGGTAAACGTTCTAACTATTGTATTATATGTACATAATGGAAATTACAGACATATGTAGCATGACGATGACACCGACTTCCATGGCCACTCTCGGCGCCATGGATACACTGATTTAACAGGAGGCTCCCACGCAGGGGTAGTGACTGACACTGTTCCTACAGCCTCTGGAAGATGACCGAGGCTCAAAACGTTTTCAAAAAATGGTCCAAAACAGGACTCACACTAACCATTTGCTTGCAATTGATCCAGCCCACGCAGGGGCGTCCTTCCCCAACCTATTGGGACTGAGTTAACCCGACTACCCGTTACATAGCTAGAACAAAAAGAGCTGAGAATTTTAAAGAGCAACAGGGAAATAAACTGAATTCGGACCCAAACCAGGAAACCAGTGTTTGACATCGTTCTGGACTGATGCAGGGTGAGGTCACGCGCAGGGTGGCTACACGTCCGCTGGAGGCTTCTCTTCTTCAATCGTGCACCAGCCATGACCTTCAGGGATGCCCTCCCACATGGCTGCCCACTTGGCGCGTTCCTCGTCTGTGGCTGTCGTTGTTCTGGAGGTGGAAGGGTCTGCCATGGGGGCTTTCCCTGAGGTGCCTTCCCCACTTGGGGGATGCGGCAAGTGGTGGGCTTGTTCCGGGCCAGGATTGGGTGTGTCCTCTCCTCTTGGTGGCGCTTCCTCCCCTGCACCCTCCGGGACCTGGGTGAAGAGAACCGAGACATGTGCACAGATACTGTGTGGATCACGTGAATTGCCAAGGGTGAAAACCATCGAACCAAACGCCGGGAGGGCAGGTCCCTCCTCGCTAGCCCCTCCAACCTCCATGATTTGTCCTGCGTGGAGAGGTGCCACCCCTGCCCGACGGTAGCAGTAACAGCAGCAGCAGTGGTGGTGCTCCCTCTCTGCACCACCACGTCCCCGTCCCCTATTCGAGCCTCGTCCCGAGCCTCTTCTGCTGGGCTGTCTGTGATGCAATCGAGCCATGGCCAGATTCTTCGCAGCTGTGCTGTATTGGGGCGGGTCGTGCAGCTTCCTTGGGGCCTGAATTCGGCGCTGGCTCCTTCCAAGCACCACCACCACCTTTGATACCTCCTCCAACTGTTTGACGCCTCCTGTTGCTGAATTGCAGAGCTCAGAGTTCGCCACCCGAACCTCTGAGTTTGCCTTCCCTCCTTCCCAAGAGCATGCCCAATTGTGAAGACTACGGGACCAGAGGGCAGCCAGCGGTGGCGCACACCTCTTCCCACTGTGAATTTTCCCCAGAGAATTCTGCCAACAGCTAGCTACAGAAACCGGAAGCCATGGCCTGATGCCATCGTCGGCTTCATATTTATCACCGTGCCATTGAAACGAGCGCCTCCCTCGTCCCTCCATCCTGTCACCCTGCGCGGCACTAATGCCGTGAACTCACAGCAGCCGAAGTTGGTCGATGGCGGCTCCATTAACCTGCATTTATGTTTGCATGGGGCGTCACATGGGGGCCATGTGGCTCAGCCCATGTAAACCCAGTGTCACCCGCATCCGGGGATTTATAAGCAATATTATTATATTAACATCAAATTATTAAAATATTGTTATAACGGTAAAATTATTGTATTAACGATTAGTAATTATATTAACTCCACGCTAATATCTATCTATCTATCTATATATTTTATCTATTATATATATATATATCATATATATATATATAATATTACTATAATTTTTATATATATATATAATATTTATAATTATATATATTTCTTAATATTAATTATATTATTATCAATTCTTAACAGTATCTTATTGTATTAATCGATTAGTAACATAAGCTAATATTTATTTCAATTTAATATATGATATTATTATTATATATACTAAGGTCAATTTTATTTTTTTTATTTATTTTTATTTAATTTTCTGTTTTTTATTATTATTTAATTAATATATATTTATATAGTATTAATAGTATATTAATTGATTTAACCTTAATAATATTGTGTAGGGAAAATGATTTATTTATTTATATTTATTATTTTATTTTTTTTTATTTTTTATTTTGGTTTGAAACGCGTCGATAAATGATTCTCTATGTGATTTTGCTGAAATCATTCTCACTATCATGAGATATTGTTTGTTCATTGTATTTATTGTAAAAGGACGTTTCCCCTTGAAGTAGATTGTAATTACTAGTTTCTTATCATTTTTAAGGTGCAATTATCATAGCATTTAATCTTATGATTCTCCTTTTCAAGAATTTGATTCTTCCTTAAAAATTATGTATATAAAGGCATGAGTAATAGTGTACTTACTATTTTATGTTTCTTGACCTTGGATGTTTTTTTCCAGTTCTTGAGAAGTAGTGGTCTCTTCTACTTCAAGAGTTGTAGCTTCTTCTTCTTCTTCATGGTATACCTCCCAATTATCATATAACACATGTCATCATGTGGATATGTAGGTTTATAACACAAATGGTTGTAATATTTCACATTTACCTAATATAGTTATGGAATTATCATGTAAATTATCAAATAACAAATGACATCTCTTGGATACATATATTTATAAACAAATGATTAACATGATGTTATAATATAGATTAAATGAATCTTCATGTGAACTTATGAAATGCATTGCCCTGTAATCTATGCATTATACCACTACGATCTTAATTTTATACAAGAGAAAATGATGTTGATTATCTTATAATCAATGCATTATACAATCAGTATATGAATTTTAAAAGATATAAAATGATGTTGATACATGTATATCAAGCACATTTACTAATATATTTGTATATATATTTATGTGTTATGAAAAACAAAGAAAAAAACATTCATTTTTGTTCGAAACACATATTTGGTCATTTTATCAAAACCAAATATAACACCATGTGGTCATTGAGATGGAAGACATGAGTCACCCACAGGATGAAATAACACAAAAATTATTTATCCATGTATATCAATTCTTATGTGAAGTTTGATGATAGGGAGAACAAACAGACACCAAACACCAATGAAGGAAATGCAAAAATACATGGGGCATAACTTTCCTTTCTTGTCATTATATGAATTTTAAAATGGATGGAGATATCTCTAGAATTATGTTAGCACTGTGATATTCTAGAGATAAACAAAAAAAAACTAATTCTAAAAATTCTATTTATCCATAATTAATTAGGACTCGCCCACGGGTCATAGAATATATGGTGATGGGGTGTACTATTAAGTCACTTCTTGAGGTGAAGTTCACCGGTTCGAAACTATGTGGTAAAAAATACACTAACGTTAAGGGTTGGTGTGACCCAGGCTGGTTTTGATCCCTAGATGATTTTGACAGCTTATATGCCCTTGGGTGAGGTTTCTCAAGCCACAAGTTAAGCCTGATGTATTCTATGATGAACTCAGACCACTTGACAAAAAATAAAAATGGGATTCACATCTAAGTGTCCCACTAGAGTTCATATGAAACTAATAATTCACTCTATTTAATAGAGGAGATTATTATACTTTAACGCTCCCCCTTAATCTCCACCATTACATTTACTAACAATGCCTAACTATTGGGGTGATAGGTGTGGGAGGGATTCTCATTAATCCCAAAGGAATCATCAGAGACAGAGATGGTTGGGGACTTGGAAGGAAGACAAACAACCAAGTTGAAGTTTATGGTTTATTTCTCAGTCTAACATTGGCTCCAAAAAAGGGCATTAGGAAGCTCCAAGTCCTAGGGACTCAATGTTTATCATAAGGCATATGAACTATATTTCATCAACAAAAAATATGACCTAAATAAAATTATAAAGAGATCCTAAGGGTTGATCTCCTCCTTCGATTTCGTGTCCTTTTTTCATATCCTAAGAGGGAATAATCAAGAAGTCGATAAGAAAGAAAACTAGGCTTTTTAGTTGAGTGAAGAAAAAAATATTGTGAACGAGGTCGAGGAAACAATATGCATCCCCTAATATTATTCACGCACTTCAATTATTGGTTTGAGGATGGAATTCTTGGTCTCACAAAGAAGTTAGCAAGTATTATCTCCTTAGATTATGTAAGGCTAGTTGCCATTAAGTTCTGCTTCCCTCCCCTCACTTTCCCTCTCTTTTTTCCCCCCCTCTCGCTCCCCTTTTCTCCCTTAACCCCTCCATCCCCTATCCTCTGCCATCCTTCTTCCTCTCATATTTCTTTACCTTTCATTTGTCTCGCCCCTCCTCTTCTCCTCTCCATTATGGCCCCCTTTATTGATTCTTTCAAACTCCTACTCCTTGGCCCCTGTCACATCATTCCATGCTTGACCTGACCTGTCCTTATGCCTCGTGGAAAGGGCTTCCTCCGTCCATTGTAGTAATGTGTATGGGTCCTTCCCCTTAGTACTACACTTGTGCCCTGTAGATCACAAAGTGTGAGTATCTAGCCCCCATGGCTTGGATTCTTTTGACTCTCCTTCTCAGGCGAAGGTAAGTTAATGTGAAATTAAGAGAAGCATTTATTTCCACTACTTAGAATTTCTCTAGTCGCTCATGGGAGGAAGGCTTGGGTGAGGATGATGGAAAGGGAGAAGAGCTGGGAAATGATGGTTGATAGTTGGGAAATTAAGGAGGATCATTGGGATTACAGCTCCATTAATACCATCCCTTAGTACAGCATCATCACCCAGTCCTGCACATTCTATTTAAGGAATAACGGTATTATATGATTCTATGGTTTGAGGTTTATCTTTGCTCAGGTGGACTCTTGGAAGGCCTGGAGACTGAACTTGGGGTCTCTGAGTATCAGTTTTTGGTTCTAGGTCATAGCGTTGGTCTTCAGGGGGGTTTCCAGAGGAGTTAGTAGTCACATAGGAAATTTGAGTGTCGAATTATAGTGGGTTGCTTGTTTGAGTGAAACTACTAGTTTGAAGGTTGCTAGTTTGCTAGTCTGGGAGGGGTTTCTAGGGAAGAACCTCATGGATACTTTGGATTTGGAGGTCGGTGGTCTCTTGGAATGGTGGGTCGCGGGTAATTTGGAGTCGGGGGTGGCGCATTTTTGAATCACGGTGTTATAGACATTTTTGGCACTTGAACCCAATCACAAATGTCATAACTGAGGGCTCTTAAGTCCTAAATGTTGCTTACTGCCTTAAGGACAAGGTCATGATTACTCATCTCCCAGAAGTTCTCCACTGAATGCTTCTTAAGGTCAAAACTGGACCATACTGAAAGGCCAGCAGAGGGTGGATGCATCCTTCCCAATGTATAGGGTGATGCATACTGTTTTTCTCCTCTGTAGGGTGCGATGGTCGGGAATGGACAAATGGCAGGGACCAAAATGCGAGGTGGAAGATCATGGAATCTTCCAGAAGCTTCCCCTCTGACACTTGCCACTCCATTTTCGACCAGGGATGAGTAAGAGATCTTCATTCTCCAAGTGGAAGCAGGAACTATCAGAGAGAAGACACTAATCAAGATCCCAAAAGATGACTCACATCTCTGTAATCATCTATATATGGATCCCTCATCACAGAGATCCAGGGGATGGAATTTTGTAACTTATAGAGAAGTGTTGTTGGTATTCTGGTGTACATTCACAGTGTTGGGTGATTTAGCTTTGCTTGAGGTGAAGAACGACTTCTTAGCTGGAGGATGATGTTGGGTCAGAGCACATGGTTGTAATCTTCCTGCTACTTTTCATCTGAATAAATCTATTCTTGTTTCCTTCCATATTCTCGTGTACTTGTTTATATATGCTTGTATATGGTTAATGCACATCTGATCCTGCATTATTTATGAACTTAGATCCTTGTTTCTTGCATAGTAGTATGTTGCTGTGATTCTACAGGTCCTTTTGAAGCTGAGCAGACAAAGAGCAAGCGACAATCAAGAAGGAGAGGAAATCGAGCGCAAGACTCAGGTTGGCCCTCTTGGTTCTCCTCTCATCTATTTTCATAAAAGGAATCAATAGTAGACTTTGATTGTTTGTTTCTAAGATAGCCACCCATCTTAGTGGGAATAGCAGCATCCATGTGGAAACTATTCCCATATAAAAAAATGGCGACTCCGTTGGGGAGTGACTAGATTACTTGTTAGCATATCTATCCTTGTTTCTTTTATAAACATATAGACAGATCCTGAAGTCAAGCCAGCTAGCCTTCGAACTGCATTTGTCATACAAATGCAAAGTAGATCAATGCTGCTTCACTCAATCTCCGTGTTTTGTTTATGAATTAAACAATAGATCTATAAGCAATCTAATTGCCCTGAGTGGTGGCTCTAGTAACCTCCTAGATCACCCCTGTGTTTTACATACATTGATCTATACTTATTCAGCTTAAACACCTAAACTAAACTGCAAACTGTGAGTGAAATCTCGTTCAAAGTCTCGCACTATAACCATCACATCTTGCCTTCAAGGAAGCCTGTATGCATCGCACTTCCCGAATGGAGTAGGTGCACTGCATACTGAGTTCACTGTGTAACAGGTGCGATGGTTAGGGAGGATTGAATTTTCCCTCCGACTGTGGATTTTTCTCACTGTTTTCAGTCTTATTCAAGAGTTTTTGTTGTCTGTAATCAGCGTACTTCTGTGAATACCCCCTTCTCTTGCATTATTCTACCTCCTTAGTGTAAAGAACTATAAACGTTTTTCATGTATTGTGCGTCGTTTTAGTTCTCTTTTGCAAAAAGTAGCATAGTCGAACTGTCGTCCCTAGATCTGAAAGTGTCATAGCTGTCGTTTTCAGTTTTAGAAAGCAATCCCATTGTTTTAGATAGTTGATTATACAGTTACTATTGCATGAGATTTGAATTACTAGTTTTAGAGTATCGAAAAGCAATTTCCATTTCAAAATCGCAAAGTGTCTCTCTTGCTTTCACTTCGTTTTGAAAAAGAATTTTGTTGAGTACAGTCACTTTAAAAGTAATTCAGTTTTGCACATAGCTTTCTTAGCATCATTCACACATTAAGAGAGCTGAAAAAGCAAATACATGCATGTGCATTTGCATTTTGAATGCTTGGCTTGATTTAGGACTGTGCATATTAGTGTGTGCTTTGTGCTCTATGAAGTAAAGATGCTTGAATTTCTTCCCTTTAGTAGCTAGGATTTTCATTGCTGAAAGAAGATAAAACATTTGTTTATCATCTTAGATTGCATTTAGGAATTATACATACATCACGTGGTGAACTTGAAAGGAAAATTGTTAAGCAAGATCAACTTAAAATAAATCTCAATGAATCTAACAACGCTTTGGAACTTAATGCACAACATCTAGAGGTCTAGGCTAGAGACGTATTCTGGCATCGTAAATCCTGGTAACTGTTGCTTTCAGTGTTGGTTGGATGATTCCTCCACTCTAAGATGGAAAGTGCCAGTACGGACTTGTGCTCCCACATACCGTCGCGTATATATTAGGAGACCACAATAGGCAGCATCCTTTATCCTTAGGAAGCCATGTCTGTCGCCCTATCGATTGTAATGCACCGAACATAACATTCAGGAAGACTGAATGCCATACCGTAAAAAGTATTATGCAATTTTACGATTGGTTTGATAATCCTCTCTGCCTAGATCTCCAGAGAAGTCCATTTTTCTCCTTTTCAGACTCCTTAAAGGAAAAGGTCCTCTGAGCGCTTGTCACTTCAAGCTCAATAAAAATTGAAGGAGACTAGAGTCATCTTTTGTTTTTTCTCAACTCTTTAAAATTGAAAAAACAAGTTGTGTCCAAGCATCTAAAAAATTATTTTAATCAAAATAATGTCACAAATTCCCCCGTTGATCTTTAGGTTGAGAAAATGGAGTCTACCAACCAAGGATTTCCCCGTGAAGGAAATCCTAGTCCCTTCCTATCTTGGGGAGATGTTGGTCTGCCCCATATGCCCACTTTTTCACTTCCAGGATTGACAATTGGTTTTCCGGTCTGGCTCTTCTCTACCTCTGTCGTTCAGAGTCCCAAAATTCCTGAACAGTCTAACCAACAACTAGACGATACTAGAGTTGTATCCCAACCTTCTACTTCATCTGATTCTCCCAACCTTCTACTTCATTAGTTCTTTTCTGTAAGTTATGTGTGTCATTTCTTAGCAAGATTATTTCTTAGCATTTCATAGCATTTTCCATTCAACACTTTCATTTCCTAAATAGGCATGCATTTACTTTGTTGCATTAAAGACTAGCTATACATTCACTTTGAGTAGTTAGACTCCTTCTAGTCAATAGAAGATTGGTTTGAAAACCCTAGTGGTCTATTGCTCCAGTTGAAAAGTGAGAAGAGTATATTGTTGCATCTACTATGCATATAGCACTACCCAACTCCAAGTTTGTACAGAACCCTGGGTTGATAAAGTAAAGTTGGCAGCCCTAGGAGTTGCAACATCCTTGCTGCAATACTAAGGCTCATCAAAGAGCACATTCAACAATTCCAAAAGTTGAGTCTCAAAGTAAAGAATATTTTATAGGGTACCGTGTTACACCTATGTATGGGAACTTTAAAGGAAATAATCCAACATGAGGTGTGCCTCTCTAAACATAAATCTCTAGAGCATGTTTTTTTTTCTGGAAAGGAAAGTTGAGAGGAAAAATATGGGCACTAGAAAATTAATCATTAATAAATATAGAGAAAATCATGCTCCATTTCCTAAACCAACAAGGTTGACTCCTCAACAAATGAATGAAACAAGATAAAAGGGACTATGTTTTAACTATGGAAACAAGTATAGTAAAGGGCATAAATGCAGTGAGAAGAAATTATTCTGCATATATTGTGAAGATGAAGAAGATCAATAAGGGGAAACTTCATAAGGTCTAGAGTTAGAAGAAACTTCTCCAACAATCTCTTTTCATGGATTGTCCAGCATCAATAATCCACAAATTCTCAAGATAAAAGGATATATCAAAAGGAAAAGGGTGACCATATGGATTGATTTAGGTACTAACCATAACTTCATCAATTAGAAATTGGAAAAACTTCTTAATTTCTTTGTATCTCCAACACCATAATTTCAAGTGATGATTGCAGATGAAAGTACATAATTTGTTGAGGGAAGTTCAATAAGAATAAGATTAATATGGGGGAGTATTTATTGGTTAGTTCCATGATTGCAATCCAAATAGGTAGTGCTAATGTTGTATTAGGGTTCCAATGGTTACAATCATTGGTTACAATTGCCATTAATTTCCAAGATTTTTACCTAGTATTTGTATCAAAAGGAAATGAAATTGAGCTTAGAGGCATCAAATGGAAACCAAGTAAAGTGAGAAGCTCGAATACTTTAACAAAATTTCTAAAAAATGGAAACCAAGGTGTAGTTACACAATTGTTTTCATTAGGTGTTCCAACATTTATATCCTCTACTCTAATGCATATTCAAAAATTTATCAACAATCAAGCCATGATATTTAGAGAAATGCATAAGGGTCTTCCACCTATCAAATATCATGACCATTCTATTCATTTGCAACCTAAAAGTGTATCGCCTAATATTAGGCCTCATAAATATCCAGATGCAGAAAAGAGTGAGGTTAAGCATATGTTGAAGAAATGTTAGCGGTGTGTATCATTCAACCTAGATAAAGTGCTTTATCTTCACCAATGGTGATGGTTGTCAAAAGAGATGGTTCATGGAAAATGTGTACGTACTACAAACATCTCAACAAAATAACAATACAAGTTAAGTTTCCTATTCCTATCATTGATGAATTATTAGATGAATTGCATGGAGCAATCTTCTTTGCTAAGTTGTATCTTAATTTTGGATATCATCAAATCATAATTATGCAAGAAGACATTCCCAAAACAACCTTTAGAACACATGAAGGTCATTGCGAACTTTTGGTTATGTCATTTGGACTTGGAAATGCACCTTCAACATTTCAAATCCTAATGAATTATATTTTAAAACCATTTCTTATCTAACTTGTGCTATTATCTTTTAATGATATACTAATTTACAACAAATCTTAGGAAGAGCATGTACAACATGTTGACAGGGTCTTGAAACTGTTGGAAGAGAAGCAACTATATGAAAATCCTTCCAAGTGTGCCTTCGGGGTTCAAGAAGAGGAATATTGGGTCATATTGTATCACATGATGGTGTCAAGGTGGATCCTAACAAAATAAAATTTATGAGGGAATGCTCAATCCCTAATACTTAAAGAAACTTAGAGGAATTTTAGGATTAGTAGGATATTAATGAAAATTTGTCAATAATTATAGTCAAATAGAAGCACATCTAACAAAATTATTGAAGAATGAAACATTTTCTTGGACTAAAGAAGCGACCAAATAGTTCTAAGAATTAAAGAGGCTATGTGTACAATTCCCATCTTAGAGACAAATAACTTCACAAAAATATTCATTGTGGATTGTGACGCCTTAAGGCATGGAATTGGTACATTTTTTATACAAGAAGTAACACTTCTTACCTTTGAATTTTTTTAACTTAAAGGAAAGAACCTACTAAGAACTGTCTATGAAAAAGAAATGTTGGTCATACAACATGTAGTTAAGAAATAACATCCATACCTAATAGGAAGACACTTCAAAGTAAAAATAGATCATGATATTCTAAATTACTTCTTGGAGAAAAGGGTATATTTAGAAGAGCAACAAAAATGGGTCACAAATATGTTGGTTTATGACTTTGAAATTATCTACAAAAAGGGAAAACATTTTGTTTTTGGTAAATGCACTCTCAAGCAAAGAGGAAGACACAAATGGTTTACTATGTGGTATTTTCATTCCACAATCTTACTAGATGGAAGATGCAAGGATAAAATGGTAGAAAGATGAGTATATATGCAAGATCATTCAACAACTCTAGGAGGACTGTGATGTAGTAGAAAAAACTTACGTGGAAAAATTATTTGTTATAGTATCAAGATCACTTATTCTTATGTAATAATTCTCAACTAAAAAACAAGGTCCTATTGGAATTATACACTTCTCCTATATTATGACATTAGGGGTTCTTGAAGAAATACAATAGGATCAAGATTTTTTTATTTGGAAAGCCTTAAATTAGATGTGCAAACGTTTGCGGTAGAATGTGTGGTATGCCAACAAAATAAAGGAGAGACTATCAATATGCCACAGCTCCTTCAGCCATTAGCTAGACATTGGGAATAAATTTCAATTAATTTTATTGCAGGTTTACCCAAATATGAAGGAAATAGTGTCATTATGGTGGTGGTAGATCGATTGACAAAGTGTGTCCACTTTTTCTCTCTTTCACGTCCTCTTCAACCAAGTATTGCGGAAAAATAATTCACGGAAATAGTTTGAAAGATACATGCAATACCAAATATTATTGTAAGTGACGGAGGTCTAATTTTCACTTGAAAATTTTGGACAAAAATATTTTCTTGTTTTAGTACTCAATTGGGTCACAACTCATCTTACCATCCTAAAACTAATGGGAAAGTTGAGATTGCGAATAAATGTTTAGAAGGATATCTATGTTGCCTTGCATATCATAAATAGACATAATGACTCAAATGGTTTCCCTTTGAAGAATGGTGGTACAACGCATCCTTCCATACTTCATAAAAAATGCCACCATTTATGGATCTTTGTGGATATCATCCTCCATCCTTCACATCACCATTGAAAGGTTTATAAGGGATCAAGCAGTATAGGAACACATCGAACACCAATAAGAGGTTCTCAAAACTATTGAAGGACAACTTGATTATGGCACAAAATAGGATGAAACAAAAAGTAGATCAACATCATAGTGAAAGGGAATTTGAAGTGGGGATTGGGTATTTTTTAGACTAAAATCATATAAACAATGGCCCTCAAGAAAAAAATGTTAGAAAATTATATATTACATAGCAATGGAACACATAAAATATTGCAGAAATATAAACATAGAAAACGCATAAAACAAGAGAGACACAGATATACGTGGTTCACCCAATTTGGGCTACGTCCATGGAGAAACAACCAGTCCTTCCTTTTATATTATCCAACAAAATTTAAAGACATACAACCTATAGCAGATCCACTGTAATACCCTCTTCGCTCTCAATCGCCTCTCTCTTCCTCACTCATAATACAGAGATATACATAGACACAATACAATTCCATCATATATAGTGACGGTTGCCTTCTAGGGCAAAAAACCCTAATCTAAACATAACTTCTACCGTTAGATCATCCGCCTAATGAATGGCCGAGATTGACTAGAAATTACTAGACTTTTACAGGGCAATTTTACATCTATTTTTTAGCTTTGGGGACGCTACCCTTAAACCCCCGCCAACGGACCGCTGGCCCCCGCACCCCCCAGCTGGGGGGGATCGGCCCCCCCGAACCCCCGCAGGGGGACAAGTCCCCCCTGCACCCCCTCACGTAGAGGGGTGTACAGTTTTCCTGGGGTATACATCCGGCTGAGACCTTTGAATACATAAGATAATCAGGCTCCACACCCAACAATGTCCCACTTGGAGACTGATTATAGCAACTCCACCACTGCTTCATTTTCTAGACAATGACTCCACTTTGGACCTGGCTTTTTCTCATCTTCTTCATCATATTTGAAGACCAATTGCAACTAAGTAGATTCTCAGTTTGTCCCTGGTTACAACTTTTGTTAGCATATCTGCAGGATTCTGGCTAGTGTGTATCTTTTCTAGCTTCAACTGTCCATCTTCCAATGTTGACCATATGAAATGGTACTTGATCTATATATTTTTAGTCTTGGAATGAAATGCAGAGTTCTTTGCAAGATGTATGGCACTCTGGCTGTCATTGTATAACCTACCCAACTCCTGCTTCTTACCCAATTCATCCTGAAACCTTTGTAACCAAATAATTTCTTTACTAGCCTTTGTAGCAGCAACATACTTTGCTTCTATTGTTGAAAGTGCAACAACACTTTGGATTTTTGGAACCCAACTAACAACTATTCCACCTACAGTAAATACATATACTGTAGTGCTCCTCCTGTTATATCTGTCACCTGCCATATCTGCATCAACATATCCCTGTAGAGAAATGTTTGAACCACCAAATCATAATGCTTGATTTGTGGTACCTCTCAAATACCTGAGCATCCACTTCACCGCCATCCAATGTTCTTTTCCTGGATTGTTCATGTACTTGCTTACAACTCCCACTGCATGTGCAATATCAGGCCTTGTGCAGACCATTGCATACATTAAGCTTCCAACTATTGATGCATATGGAACTTTAGACATATGAGCCATTTCTTCTTGAGTCTTGGGACACGTCTCGTTACTTAATTTGAAATGGCTATCCAAAGGTATACTAACTGGTTTTGCATTTTGCATATTAAACCTTTTCAACACCTTTTCTATGTACTCACTTTGAGACAATTTTAATTTGCGATTCTTCCTGTCTCTAGTTATTCTCATACCAAGGATTTGTTTTGCGACACCCAAATCCTTCATTGCAAAAGAGTTTTCCAATTTCCTTTTGAGAACATTTATTTCCTACATGTTAGAACCTACAACAAGCATGTGATCTACATACAATAACAATATAATATAGCTGCCATCATTTTTCCTTTTGAGATAAACATAATGATCAGAGTGACACCTAGTATAACCTTGTTCAGACATAAACCTGTCGAATTTTAGATACCACTGCCTTGTAGCCTATTTTAAGCCATACAAGCTCTTCTTCAACCTACACACTAGTTTCTCCTTCCCTTTTACCTCATATCCTTGTGGTTGCTGCATATATATCGCTTCCTCCAAATCCCCATGGAGAAATGTTGTCTTTACATCTAACTGCTCAAGATGAAAATATTCAGCTACTACTAGACTTAGAATAGTTTTGATTGAAGTCATTTTCACAATAGGATAAAATATCTCATCAAAGTCTATACCCTTTTTTTTTGCAAACCCTTTCACCACAAGTCTAGCTTGATACCTTTTTCTACCTCCATCTTCTTCCTTCAACTTGTAAACCCATTCATTCTGCAATGTTGTTTTACCTGCAGGCAACCTGACTAAGTTCCAAATCTAGTTATGTGCTAAGGAGTCCATCTCTTCTTTCATGGCTTGCTCCCACTTCTTACTAGTTTCTACCTACACTACTTCATAACGTTCTGGTTCACCAGAATCAGTTAACAATACATAATATAATGAAGGAGAGTATATTTCAGGGGGTCTACTTATCCTGGTAGATCTTCTAACACCACTTTCAGGTGTTTGAGGTGCTTGCTGCTATTGTGGTTGTTGTTCTGGCTGTTGATCATTATGATTTTTAGGCTCCATCACCTTTTTTGTGATCTCGTCAAGCACTGTGTATTCTCTGTTTTATTTTTCCTATTTATTTTCCTCCAGCTGATCCTTATACAAAACCTTTTCATTGAATATGACATCTTAGCTCCTAATGGTTTTATGTTTTTCATAATCATAAAAGCAATAACCAAAATCATTAACACCATATTCAATAAAGGTACATTTCTTTGATTTTGCCTCAAGTTTTGTTCTATTTTCTTTATTAATGTGGACAAAGGCTTCACAACCAAAAGTCTTTAAAAATGAGTAGTTTACGTTTTTACTTTTCCATGCATCCTCTAGAATACCACCATCCAAGGAACTTGAAGGCCCTCTATTTATTAGATAAACAACAGTATCTACAACATCTACCCAAAATTGTAAAGGCAATCCTGCATGTAATCTCATGCACCTTGCATGCTCCATGATTGTCCTATTCATCCTTTCTAACACGCCATTTTCTTGTGGTGTTCCTCGAACTATCTTCTCTCTACGAATTCCATTCTTTGAAAAATACCTATCAAACTCTTTGCTACAATATTCACCTCCATTGTCTAATCTGAGACACTTCAACCTTTTTCCTATCTCATTTTCAACCAAATCTTTCCATTTCTTGAAAGTATCAAATACATCAGATTTATTTCTAATACAATAAATCCAGGGTTTTCTGGTTGCATCATTAATAAAAGTAACATAATAACAAGAGCCACCAAGAGATGATACCTGAGTAGGTCCCTATACATCTCTATGCACAAGCTCTATTTTTTTGCTCTTCTTTTATTTCCCAACACTAAGGAATTTGACTCTCTTCTATTTTCCATAAACACAATTCTCACAGAATTTTAAATCAACATGCTTCATACCTGGCAACAAATTTCTTGAGTGAAGAATCTGCATCGCCTTCTCATTGATGTGCCCGAGCCTATGATTCCACATTGTTGTATATTCTCCTGTAGAGGTTAAAGCATTAAAAAAATTAGAAATACCATTGCATAAATACAATGTACCAACCTTTCCTCCTTTTGATATTATCAGGGATCCTTTAGTGACCTTCGAGGTTTTATCTATGAAAGTAGTTACGCAACCTTCACCTCCCAACTGCCTTATTGAAATAAGATTTTCCTTTAGATCTGGAACATGCCTTACCTCCTTCAATAGCCATTGATTTCCATTCTGTTGTTTTATGAAAACTATACCCATTCCAACGATTTTATAGGGTTTATCATCACCCAATCGAACCTGTCCAAAATCTCCTTGAACATAATCATGAAAATGTTTCTTATCAAGTGTGGCATGGAATGAGGCCCCTGAATCTACCACCTAGGCATCAATAATATTTTCTAGTGAAAGAATCAAAGCATATTGCAACACATCACCTGTTACATTCTCTTCATGATTAGTTTCTTGTTGCGCATCTCCTTCTTTCCCCTTCCGAGACTTGCAATCTTTCTTCAGGTGTCCTTTATTCCCGCATTTCCAGCACACTATCCCCGATTTGGAATTGATTTTGCCTTTTCTTGACTTACTACGATATCCAGGGCTCTTTCCTCTTCTCATTTTTCTTCCCCTAGTCTCTGCAGTCAAAGCATTACTTGATGTCTCACCGGAGCTTTCCCGTCGCATTTCCTTGCTAAGGATTGCACCGACAATATCATCAAACTTTAAAGTACTAGATCCAGAGACAGAGTTACTACTGGCCATAAATAAACCATTCCAACTTTCTAGCAATGAGCACAGAAATAACAGAGCCCTAACTTCATCATCAAAATCTATCCCTACATAACTTAACTGACTTGTAACTGTATTAAAATCATTTAAATGATCAGCAATAGATCCACCTTCTGACATCTTCATATTAAATAAACGCTTCATAAGAAATACCTCATTTGAGGCCGAGGGTTTTTCATATAGTCTGGCTAATGCTGACATTAAACCCTCTGTTGTCATTTCCTTTGAAATATTAAACGCTACCAACGCCGCTAGGCACAGCCGTATTGTTCCAAGTGCCTTTATGTCGAGAATATCCCATTCCATGTCTGTCATACTCATCGGCTTCTTCGTCTTTCTACTCAATGGTAGGTATAAATCTCTCTGATATAGATAATCTTCCATCTGCATCTTCCACATCTGGTAGTTTTGGCCATTGAATTTTTCGACCCTAAACCTACCATCTTCTGCCATTGCTCCCACTCGAACTAGGAATCCTTCTCTCCTGTGAGTTTATCAGCCAAATAGACCTTCGGCTCTGATACCAGTTGTTAAAAAATTATATATTACAAAGAAATGGAACACATAAAATATTGTAGAAATATAAACACAGAAAACACATAAAATAAGAGAGACACAAATATACATGGTTCACCCATTTTGGGTTACATCCACGGAGAAACAGCCAGTCCTTCCTTTTATATTATCCAGCAAACTTTAAATAGATACAACCTACAACAGATCACTGTAACACCCTCTTCGCTCTCAATCTCCTCTCTCGTCCTCACTCAGAATACAAAGATACATAGACGCAAGGCAATTCCCTCATATATAGTGAGGGGTTTCCTTCTAGGGAAAAAAACCCTAAATTAAACATAACTTCTACCATCAAATCATCCACCTAATGAATGGCCCAGATTGACTAGAAATTACTAGACTCTTACAAGGAAATTTTACATCTGTTTTTAGCTTCGAGGGAGCTACCCCTGATCCCTCACTGGGGGACCACTAGCTCCCAAACCCCCACAATGGGGGGGGGAGACAATTCCCCCCCACACCCTCCCCCCCCCCACCTCGCATGGAGGGGTGTACAATCTTCCTGCGGTATACATCCAGCTGAGACCTTTGAATACATAAGATAATTAGGCTCCACACCTAACAGGTGGTTTAATCTATGACTTTAAAATATACAAATATACCTACATAACCAGGGTAATCTAATAACAATGTGATTCTTGATAATTCCTAACAGACAAAAAATCATATAGATGATTTACTTATCTATATAAAGGTGCATTTAAATAATGATTACTTTGTTTAAGAAATTAAACAAAGTAATTATGAAAACATATCACATGAAATCGTAATATTTATCGCTGATATATATCTCTAATTGTAACAATTCTAAATCATTCAAAAATGACTCAATATAGAATTATTTGAATCGTACGAATACATCAACAATAGAAAAATTAAATGAAATGACAATTAAATCAAGGCAAAAAGAACAGTGATAGAAATACTGCATGCATTTGAGTCTTGATCTATAAATAACATTCTAGTTCCACCTCTTTATTCTAGAAACTTCCAGGAGATACAAAAATGCAGGCCTTGATAAAGTTCTTTCACAAAAATCTAAAACCTTGATCCACTGCTTATAAAAAAATAAATTTAGAAGCATAGAAGTGAAACTTCTCAAGTCTAGTTTTTGAACAAATTGAGGACCCTTTCAGCAATACCATGAAAGGGTTTTTTAATAGAACTTAAAACAAATTGTCAACAAAAATCGCTTAGAGCTGTTAGAAATATAAGCATTAAAATCTAGGATTTGGATTGCAAAAATAGTAGTGCGATTGTCGTTGAAAAGATTCATTGTACCTATTTCTGCTCCTGTATCCGCAACTGACAAATTGAGAGCATGTTTTGAATTTCCATAGGATGACTCATCCTTGAGTGTAGTTGTCCTATGTATGCGGCATCTGAAAGCTTGGGCACCATGTGATCAACAACGTCGGTAAGGCATTTGATAGTCATCTGTTGACTGTGTGGCTTGACAAAAAAGGACCAAAATGCATCCCAAGTAAGGCTTTGTACTCTACTGAGTTGTTCTTCTTTGGTCGCCAAATCCTGCTTCCATTGATTTTCTAACATTTTCACTTTCAGGATCTTTCCAGGGGAACAGTTAGAAATCAAATTGACTCCATATAAATTATTGTTTACCAGCTCCATCACATTGCTCATTATAGCTCTGGCCTTGGAAGCAGCCCTTTCTGCCTTTATTAACTGTGTTTCCCATTCCGAAAATAATACTTCTTTATGTGACTCTTGAATTTTTGGTAGGTTAGTAGCTATGGCTTCTGCTGTGCTTTGCCATTTGAGGAAGTTTGAGACCTTGTCATCTGCGTCCTCAAATTCTAATCTGGTATTAACTGCTTGATCGATTAGCGATGCAGTTATGATGCATAATGGGTCGATAAGCAATATTTTATGGTAAAGGAGATTGAGTTGTTACGATAAGGCCTTATTTGCTTCTAGACCTTCCTTCTTGAATTCCTCGACCATAGAATAATATTTGAACTGTTCTGTATGTAGTTGAAGCTGTGAGATTTCCTCCTCTTTTGCCTTCATTCCTTGTTTATGTGTCAATTGAAGTTGTTCGAGCTACTGGGACAACTGTTTTCATTTCTGGATGGCATGCTGGTCAATATTTTGTTTCTCCAAGTTTAATTGAGCTTTGAGCTTCTCGTTCCTCTGTTTTTCTTTGGCTAACTCTTCCTCAAGCCAATTAATCTTCCATTTTTTTGCTACTGTTTTCTCTTCAAGCTGTTAATCCTTTGATCATTTGCTTTGATTAATAGATTAACCTCAGTGGCCTTATCTATTGTGGCAGCTGTGTAAGCCCCTACATATTGGGATAGCTTAGTCAAATCCTCAGAAGGATTGACCTCTGAATCATTCCATATAACATTCATAAATTCTGATTGAGGAGCTATGGATGATGTCTGGTCAATTTTCCTCTTCTTTCTCTGTTTCCTAACTACAGCCCTATGCTTAGGACTATAAAAGACATACAAAGGTGGTATCTTCTCAATATTTAATGTTATTTCACCTAAAGGATTTTCATGGATTATTTCAACTTCTTCCTGAGCTATGTATGTACTGGGTGTCCCTTCAATCATGCTCTTATTAACAATGGGTTGTTGAGTTGCAGGCGATGCTGATGCAATACTATTTTGGGGGTCGCTCTTGCTTTTGATCTGCTGATCAAATTGTTCCCATTATTTTATCAATATGGGGTCAATATGAACATTTGTGCCAAGGGGTTCACTGTTCTTTTCAACTATTTCCCTTTTCCCATAAATCTCTTCAATAGTCTGCTCCCTGCTGTGTTCTTCTTATTGAGAATTAGGGGTAGTATTTGATAAATCTAGAGGTAATGTGTGTAACCTCCTTGTCGTGTATTCCATGAATTTATCCATCTTTGTAGCTCCTAGTTTAAATCTTTCCAGATGAGTTACTTTTGAAAATAACTCCGCAGAAGTAAATAAATCATCAAACTCATCCTCCTCATGTATAAATTTAGAAATTTTCACCTGATTGGTGAAATTGTAAGCGACCTTGTTTGGATCATATTGTCTCTTAGGAATTACTACTAGACTCAAGTCCTTATTTTTCTCCACCTCTTTCTTAGCATGTTTAATTTCATGCAATGTGTAAGTGCCACAGTGGAGGGGAAATGGAGGCCACACTTGTTTTTTAGAGTCTTTAAGGTTTCTAGTAATTCCCTTCTCCACTATTTGGTATGCTATTTCCCTAGCTAATAGCTTGTCTAGGATATAGAGTGGAAGGACATAAGGGTCTATTATACTCCAAAAACCTTAATATAGGTGAAATTCTCCTCCCTGAACCAACTGGTGATTGAAGTTAAGTCAATGTTGGCTTCATCAGAGACCCGAGGAGCAGGTTTGCTAAAGATGGCTTGATGAAGAGGTAAAACAAAACCATGGAAAATTCTATATATGTGATTCTTATATTCAGACTTCCATCGATACTTATGTTAAATATGAATTGGGGTTGGATCTTGAATAGTCCATTCCCAATGTAGAATGGGAAAGTTAGAATTGAAATAGATAATGTCCATTATGTAGGCGCTCATATAAAATGGGGGCATGACTCTGGTAGTGACAAATCTATTTCTTCTATAATCTAATATTTGAGTGGCCATTTTATTTGATAAAATTGTTGTCCAATCCATAAAAAAGAGTTGACTACTGCTTCTATTAATGGGACCATTTCTATAGAAAACCTAGTAGAATCTGGGCTTCCAAAGAACCTACATACCATTGCAGCACCATAACAATACAGAGATGCTATCGAGTTCACAAAGTACATACCAGAGGAATAGTGCTTATGCTTGTTTGGAAAATGTCTCCACTATTTGATAGGGTTTGACTCTAGGTCATTCTCCTTAGCAAATACTTCCAGAAATGCCTTGTTGTAGTATCGCTGGGGATTTGGCAAATGATACATCTTCTTAGCATCTTCAGGCTTGAATGTCCCGAACATCTTCCCATCGGCTATGGAGAAGGCTCTATTTGCTATATTAATACTTTCAATCACCCATCTCACTATATCATTATATGGTAAAACTTTGGCTTGGGAAACTATTTTATGGAGGAAGGAGTTGGCCAAGTCATTGAGCATGATCTTTGTTTTATTGGTTCCATCTGTTGTTGCTTCTTCATCTATCTCCATTGGATCTTCTGCTTTGATTAAAGCATAGATTCCCTCCCATGAGATTTACCGAGTCCTAGATAGTAGTATCTGCAATTACCATCAATTTCACTAGTGCTTCTTCCACTACAATAGGGGCCTTTGCCTTCCGATATTTCTTAGACATCTTGCTTGATTGTGTGATTCTCAGTCATCTCTGCAAAATAAGAAAGAGGAGTATAATAGTCAAAAACATTGAACAGATATAATACAAACTACAGACTAAATGCAGTTAAGCACATTAGATGCATGAGATGTTATGTTGTACCTAGCTATCTCGAATGAATTATTCAAAGGATGTATCCATAACTACTCCTTAATGTTTTGTTGTAACTTCCAATGTGAAACTCTAATGTTGAAACCATATGTCACATCGCAAGTCTTGCAATGGTCTTTTGTAGAATAGGTGTCATGATTCCACGATTTGCGATCAATGATTGCGTTATTTTAATATTTGTGTAATAATTGTGTATCGAAAATTGAGAGTTACAAGTGCCATACTCAAAAGATTTGTTTGCATAGTTGCGATTATGGTGAGTGCTGAGCTGGCATGGGAAGATAGCGGGTTTTAATCTTGGAAAATCACATTATTTCTTTGTTATTGATTTATCCCTTTATAGCATGTATTCATAATATTTATCACTTTATTTTTATCGAGAGCGCGCCATGCGATAATTAAATCACATCGCGATTCTTCAATGCAATATATTGGATGCTTCTTTATGAATCAACGATATGCGATTTGCGATAGCCTTATCACACCATGCGCATAAAAGGCTTACCTTGATAAAATTTTTCAATGATGGTTTTGTTATGATTATGATCACATCGCAAGCTCTTCAAATGGATTTTCACGGGTTCTAAAGAAATTTGGTTTGCAATGAGCAATCCTAAGTATTCTAAAAGCAATTTTCATATGACTTCTATGGAAAATTTATTTTATTCAAAATTTTATTGCTTTTATCTATATTCAAAACGGGACCCATTTCTTATTAAGCATTTTAAGACTAAGAGTTTAAAAATTGAAATGGGGGGGTTGTTGCATAGCACAACACCTTGATACCCAACTTTGTGCAAAGGGTATGGAAAACATTGGTAAAATCCAACACGTTTTGGTCCCTTCCCTGCCACAGCATGGTCCACTTTGTGTATTAATCCTCATAGATTGCGACAGGGTAGTACTGATCCTTAATGGCATCCTAGAATGAATTCCAAGTGGGTGCAGCTGAAAATAGTGAGCCTGTACTTTCATCCTTCTGCTCGCAGTAGGTTTCCCACCAGTCCTTGGCATGGGGGGCTGCTTTGAGAAGAGCGAAAATAATCTTTTCCCAACTGGAAAAATCATGAACAGAAAAATAACCCTCTAGCATATTTAACCATTTATTGAGGGCATCTGCATCTATCTAACCCTTGAATATGGGGATTTCAAAATTAACCTGTACCTTAAACGGTGTGGCATTTCCAGAGTAGCTATTGGAAGCCGATGCATCACCCCTAGGTAGCCGCTGCAGGATCTGGGCAAAGCTGTCCATCATCATGTTCCTTTGTTGCTTGAGGGCTTCTTCGAGCAATATTTTGATAGGATATCCTGCCACCTCATCTTTCTTTTCATCTGCCATGGTAGGCCATCGGGATTTGCGAGGTTGGTCTTGCAAAGAAAAATAGAGAAAAACAAAGGAAGAAAAACAGACCGCTCTGATACCGCTGATCTAAATTTAAATAAGAATGAAAAAAATTACAGAGATAACCATAAACATAGAGATATAGTGGAAATAATACTTCATTTCATTAATGTAAAATACTAAAATATGCTTATAAACAGAAATGGACATAAACCAGCTAGGGTGATGGTAGCTTATCTCCGAGAAGAGATGTGGTGGCTACATGCCTCTGAACTGCATTGCAATGAGGCTCAAGGGCCTTTTTATTATTGAACAATAAGAGAAAACACTAAACAACCAAAACCCTAACCCGAGGAGATGTAAAACCAAGAGTTTATGGGCCCCGTTGGAGTGAGTTAGACAACCAACTTCCTGGGGTCGTGACTTGGTCATATTATCTCCGTTTGATGCACATGATAACCCGTTGGAAGGATCTCTTCGAGGACTACGACAAAAAAGATGATTTTATATAGTAAATCATTTGTGGTAGATTTCCAAAAAAACATTGTTTACGGCCTCAAAACGGCTCCAGAAGTTTAGGACCCAAAAATAAACTAAAAATAGTAAACTGTGCTATAATTAAGGAAACTGAAAAACGGAAGTAAGTAATGGTGGGGTTCCAAGTGGAATTGGTGGGTGGACACAAATATCCACCTAGATCAATGATCTTTGTCATGCCCCTAACCATTGCATTTCACGCACCAAACTTCTTCGCGTGCCTCTGACCGAGTTGTTCTATCTTTCTTCAGGATTTTCATTTTGAGGCAAAGGTTCTGCAACTGCATGTGAATCTGTTGAACCCCCAGATTAGCATCCTACATTGGTGTCTCATGAAATCTCATTGTGATTTCCATACCTTTCGCCTGGCTGATCCAAAATGGATCCTAAGAACCCTCTAAGTCTTCAAAAATAAAAAACTATCACAAAGGATGAACCATTAAAAATGGTGGAAAACACTATTGGGAGTGAAAAAAATGAAGAAAGAGAGAAAACAGAGCTATCAGCATCTCAAACAAACAATGCAGAGGCGTCGTCAGATCTAACCGATCAACAGTCCAGATCTGATCGACATATCACAATTGGAGGTGGCAAGCAGAGGCTATCAGAGGCTACCATATGAAAGTTGTGATAGCGATCAACACAAGTCAATGAGGACCATCGATCAAGCACACAGATCGATACCCAGGTTAACTCGCAATATCACATATGCAAAATCCAAAGGAGTGCTTACCAAAGGCCTGGGGACTATGCGATATGAAATTGCGATATATCGCATCACAATATCGCATCAGAATGATACAAAGGAGCGGGGCCGATACATATGTGACTTGCGATAAAGCCGAACTCGACGAGTCTGATGGGTACAAATATATATATATATATATATATATATATATATATATATTATATATATTATATATAATATATATATATATCTATAATATATATATGATATAGATATATATATATATCTATATATATTGAGTTCCGTAAAAATGAGTTTTTCTAGGTAAGGTCACGTTTTCATTCAATAAACGAAAAACAAAGGAAATGCAAATGGAGCGATAAAATGGACCTGAAAGGGTTTATACATACAGCGATATATATTTTGAGTTCTGTAATGAGTGGGATTTTGGGGGGATTTAGGCGGTAAGTGGTATTGTCTAGGCTCCGCCCAAGCCCATACACTGGCCAACACGTGGCTAGGTGCTAGAGAGAGAAAACAGCCTTGTCGGGTAGGTAATCTATGTGCGCATAAGCCACCCAAAATCAATAACAACCGTTGGATCAACGATCACTTGTGATGGCGCCCAAAGACAGATTCGAAAGGATTATAGGGTGGAATTAATAATATTTTAGATTTGATAAAAGGCAATTGGGTGGATATTTTACAAGTTTTCTATGTATTCTCCTGTAAATAGAGAACAACTATTTTGGGGATTTCTTATGCGCCGATGTCCCTTCTGTTGCAGAAAAGGTGGCCACCATCCCTGAAGAAATTACACCATGATTGGTTAACGCTCAAAGGGGATTTGAATGGACAGAGGCTAGAAGCCAGAGAGCCCAGAACAGGAAATGAATAGACAACACTGATTGGCTTAAAAGCCATTGAATGATAGAGACAGGAGCAAGCAGTGCTGAGACAGAGAGAAACAGATATAGAAAAGAAGAGGGAGAGTCTGTGTACTCAGAGAGACTTGAGGGATTCAAGTAAACACTTGCTATTTTATATTTGTTGTGTTGATACTCAAGTTGAGCTCACTTTTGTAAAACTCTACTCTTGAAAACATAATAGAGAGGTCACCACTGAAGGCTGGACCAGGAGACGTAGCCCAGGATTTTTGGGTGAACTCCTTGATTATCTTGTTTTGTTATGTGTGTGTCTATTATGTATCTTTAACTGCTTCATTGTCTATATTATTTGCAATCTTATTGATCTGTTGCACTGAGTAATATAGGCAAATCCATGCACATGAGTCTGTAATACCTTAATATTAGTCTAAGATCTCATTTTCAAATCACTGGGTCTCGATATTTTGTTGTGATAGCACAACCCTTAGGTGAGGAAAGAGTGAGGCCATAAATCATTTGTAGTGCTGCCCATCAGTTAGATTCATGTTGGTTTCAGAGATCATACACTTCAATCTTTGATCAAAATTCCAGGGTGTCTCTCCAGACTTCATTATGATCTCCTTGAATCCCACAATGGATTGCACTTGAGACTTGGGTTTACTGAATTCCCTATTTAGCGTAGTTTGGATATCTGCCAATGCGGACATCAGGTTATCAGTACTGTACTTAGTGTACCACATTAGTGTACGGTCCTACAAAGCAGTAACCAATGTTTCTTTCTTCATTTGATCATCCGTGATACCCTTAGCTTCCCATACAACCTTCGCGACAAACAAAAACTAGTCCAGATCTTCATTTAGTATGCCCTTGAACACAGGTAGCTTTACAGAGTTCGCCATGCTGAACGGTGGTGGAGGTGGCAGCGGTGTGGGTGAAGGGGCAAGTAGTGGAGGTGAAGATTTATTTGAAAATGGGGCTCTTAGGTTTCTTGTCTAACTTACAAGAACCTCTCCCACTTCCAAAGCTTCAAAATTTTCCAAGTCTTAATGATTAACCAATGTGGAAATAAGAAATGATGGAAAATATGGGTGTATGCTTGTATTTGTTTGTGCTGATATGGGGAGGTATTTAAATTGATATATAAATGCACATATCAGTAGTTAAAGCAGCAGTAAAAACAGACACATAAGACAACCATATAATATGGATTTCACCCTTATATCTTGGACTACGTCTCCTTGAGCTCTAATCAACTCGATTAGACCTTTTGGGATTATGACAATAGTTATTTTACAAGTGCTACACAACTCCAACGTTTTATACAAGAACATTGGGCTCAGAACACCATCTTATCCCCTAGCTCTTGGAGCTCTTCAGCTTTCTAGCTCTAGCTCTTAGCTCTTGCTTTGGTTGTGGCTCTGACTCAAGCTCTGGCTCTTGGCTCTAGTTGTGGTTTGCAGCTCTCTTCTCTGGCTTTTCTAAGCTCTTTCACTCAGCCTTTACATGCCTCTTTGAGTCGCTTGAACTCCATGCAACTCCAACAACAATATGTTACTGTCAATTGAGCTCTCTGGCTTTTCACTCGACCTTTGAATGACTCCAAAGACTCTCTGTGCATTCAACATTTTCTCGTTGTTCACCCTCCAATCTCTGGTGGATTTTTCCTATTACAGTGAGATCGACACTGGTTTTCCTGCTTCCATATCTGCTTACTGCTTCTTAGGCTGCTCTCTCCTTTTCTCCCTTTTAATCTTTGTTTGTTTGTGGCTTAATGCCAATCCATCTAATGACTATTCGCTTCCTCTCTTGGCTCATCGGATCACCTACCTCTATCTGCTGGAATTCTGTGCTCTGCGTCATCATCACTGTAATGCTTCACAGAGAGGTGGCCACTTGTCTCCTCACGAGCTAAACCAAATCTTCCTCAAGTGGTTCATTACTTCAGTCACTCTATGAAATGATTCATTCACCAACTCAGTGGTCCAATTGGACTTCAACCTTTATGTGCTGAAGCTTATTTTCTCCATTGAATCCAGTTTCCCATCGGGCGCAATCTCCGCCATTAGATCTGGGGCCTCTAAATCCTACGGTTATCGCTCTTATCGCATGGTTGAATTGCTTAGATGTTAGCCTAGGATGAGAGTGGTTTTCTCTCTCATCTGCCAGACATGCATCATTCAATGTATGGAATCGCTAGGTCCTCTGACAAACTTGGTTACCACCCGAAACGCCTTCGATATTCTGTTGGTTTTGGAGCATAGGACCCACCTTCAGTTTTAGCACTTTTCCCATGGTTTCTAGCTCCCTTGTGATCGAGTGCTCGAGGCTTTACTAATTTGAGGGCTAATCGCACATCAGAAACAGCCTCCGTTTTCTGGTCTGAGCCTCCTAATTGCCATTTTTGCATCATGCACAGTCCCCATGGACTAATGGTCAATGTGCTTTGACCGAAGGTCCTTGTTGCTCTATGCTGGCTACAAATTATCGTTGTTCAGAGGTTATTTTTGTTAGGCTTCGATATCCATAAGACTTTAAACTCAGGTATGAGTTTTTTACAAAGTTTGGGTATCTTTAAGAGAGTTTAAGGATCCAATTCGGATCACGCCTTCCCACTAAAAGAACCTTTAGTCCACCAAAAGACTGATATACTGATCTAAGAAGTAAATGAGAGTAACAACACCCTCTTTTTTTCAATCTCCCTACAATTGCCTTTGCATAGTGCCTCTGAGCCAAAATCTTTAACCACTTCCCTTCTTGGATGGGTTGGTCGTTTTGGGAAGTACTGTTTTCCTCCTTGACTTCATGTAGAACTTCTACTATGAAGTTTACAAAAGGCGGTTTGAGCTTCTTTGCCTTGATCCTTGGTCCAAGGTGGCTCAAACAATTGTGAAGTACATCTGCTCCACAAAACTTTCATTTGTACCGTTTGAAAAACTGCCAACAACAACTGTTAACAATAGTAGGCATACAGACAACAACTGCATGGACTAACTCCTGCTTCAACAAAGAAACAGATTTCACATCTTGTGAACCCTTCCATGTCCTATATCTGCATACAAATGATTGACTAGATAACAAGCCAATAAAACAAGCCTTTACAACAAATGACCCTTCAAGTCAAGCATGTAGGAAAAATACCTTTAGGACTCTTTTCCAAAAGATGAAACACTTCTTCCTTATCTCTATTTCAGAAACCAAGTTAACTTTTCTCAAGCCAACATTGCATGCACCTCATGCTCATGCATGCATTCAATCTATCAACTTTCGCTTAAGTACACTGTACTTTCAAAGTTGAAATGAACATATTGTTGCAGCAATAAAGTGAGTTTCCTACTCAACCTCTTTCCATTTACCATTTGGTAGGATCCTGCAACTTGCATTTATTCCACAAAGCAATGCAAACAAATGCATCACTAGACATGCAGCCTTAATTGGATAAGAATTCTAACCATTTCTTACGAATTCATTTCAAACGTCCCTCCTTCATTTTCACATCAGCATCAATATTTGAATCATCCTGAACCACATCAATCATGAAATCTTTATTTTTGCCATTTTCTTTTTCCACCTTCTCCTTCAGCTTTGGTGGGAGCAGTGCTGGATTCAAAGTCCAACACCTTTCAGCAAGATTCCCTTGCTTATGGCAGTAAGTGCAACACACGTGCATCCTTTTGACAACATGATTTTCCTTGTCCTATGGACCTTTGGCTGCTTGCTTCTTTTCCTTCAAAAGTTTCATGTATGTGGCCATCCTCTTCCAACATCTAGAAACATAATGGTTATCTAAACCACAAAAGGAACATGCAATTCTTTTTCTATGCTTTACAAAATCAAAGGGAATGTTTTTAGAACTAGATTTATACCTGCCTCTTTCACCTTTATTGCCTTCATGAGGAGGTGAAGCAAATGAAGTGGCTCCCTTTGCAACACCATCACTTTCTTCAAGGCTATCAGAGTTTCCAAAAATCTCTAGTTCAAGTGTAGGCTTCTGAACACCTGCATCCTACAAATGAGGTTTTGAACTATTGCATTCCCCCTAAATACAATCCTCACACTTTTGAGGTAGAGGACCTGCAATGAAACTCCTTTTCGGAACTGTTTCAATGGCCTTCATGGCAGCTTTGGAACTCTCTCCATAAGACTGTCCATAGCCAAGACCCAAATACTTATGCATTTCCTCAACCATTATTGGCTCAACAATACCTTGTGCATGTTTGCCAATCCTTTACCTTCATAGCCCATCTTGGACATTAGCTTGGAACCTATGCCTTTGTTATGTTTTTCAAAAAAACCAATACAAGCATTCTTAGAAGAATTTGAAGACAAACAAGAATGGTTTACCTCTTCTTCAAGATGATACTTGGCCAAGGCTTATTTTACAACAAAGAGTTGTGACTCCAACTCATGCATCCTTTTTAGGTCTATATTTGCAATATGAAGTTGCCTTTCCATTTCCTACAATTTTCCAGAAAGCATCTGCTTCTCTTCCTCCATAGAATTCAACTACTCTCTAAGTATGCTGCTCTTCCTTCCCTCCTCATACATTTCTCTCGCCATATCCATCATGGTGGACAAGTCTTGCTTCATGTCTCCATCAAAGAATCTTGTGATGAAGGAGGATTTTGAGGACTCACTTGTAGAATTTTTCATTATGCAAATGAACAAAAGAACTTCAAACAAGATTATTAAAGAGCTTACTCAAGCAACCTTTTGAGACAAACCTCTTATGCTTCAGGGGTTTCTTTGAGGTCCTTTGGGATATAAGAATGCCTTCAATAGCTTTCCCTTCACCTCTGCAAACTCAAACAATAGTCAGTCTGCAACCAAGCATACAATCGATGAGGCAATCAATCCTTGACTGTCTAGACACCTTTTAGACAACCAGTCTTTGCCCTGTTAATCAAGCATTATGTTACAACCTTCTTTGAAGGTGGGGTTAATCAATCTTAAGCTCTGATACCACCTGATCTAAAAATGGGGCTGTTAGGTTTCTTGTCTAACTTACAAGAACCTCTCCCACTTCCAAAGCTTCAAATTTTCCCAAGTCTTAATGATTAACCAATGCAGAAATAAGAAACGCTGGAAAATATCGGTGTATGCTTGTATTTATTTCAACTGATTATTTACTTTAAAATCTGTTGTTTGTGCTGATATGGGGAGGTACTTAAACTGACATATAAATGCACATATCAGTAGTTAAAGCAACAATAAAAACAGACACATAAGACAACCATATAATATGGAGTTCACCCTGATATCTTGGGCTATG